>NCKU01000544.1:0-38605 GCA_003675995.1 Dinothrombium tinctorium | reverse complement strand
ATCTTGTTTACACATTTATTGTAATGTTGAATTAGAATATTATCGTCAAAATAAGTTAAAATAATGCACGATTTGCGTTAAGCTTAGTGAATTGTTGTCGAGCGCGCTTTTCGCTGTGAGAAACTTTTTTCTGTCTCCAGTAGTACACACTCGTCTCGACGCCTTCCTTCGTCACAATGATTGAGGAAAATTAGAGGTCACTTTCGACTTCCATAGAGTTACGCTGGTGCTTTAAAAAACTCAATTAAATGAATTTATTCCGAAACGGCCTATCCAACAAAGCGTACATTTTTTACAAAGACTGTATTCATTTACAGCGTTAAATCAAAATACATTAGCTATTTTAATATGATTTCATTTATTGTTATTTTATCTTGTGCATGGGCTCTGATTTTTTCATTTTTTTGGTTTGTTGCTGTTTTTAAAAGTTACTTGAAAACAAGACTCAGAGATTAATGCGCTATTCTCACAAAAGTTCGGAATTTTGGACCAAAACTGAATTCATTACATAAAATGCGACAAAAGTAATTTTTGAGTGATTTTTTGAAGAAATTAGAAGTTGAAAACTGGAGGCAATTCTATCTTTGTTAATGCCGAGATTCACATTTTTCTAATTATGAAGCTGTAATTAGCTCTTGAAATGCTGCATTTTATTCAGCAATTTTCCAGCTTTATATGCATAATTTTTGAGCGCTTAATTTTAGCATTCAAACTAGCTTATTAATTTGAGTTAATTTGAACAAAAATCAATTTCGAAGAAAATTCAAGTCGAATTGCTCGTTTCATCTTTTAAAAACGCTTGAATTTTACGAATAAGTTATCGAAATTCAGCCTATAAGCTTCCATCTTATAACCGTACTCCGGAGAGTAAAATTTTGATTCTTGTTTATGTGTATTTCAACGATTTCCACTTCGGAAATTTACTAATGAAATGTTTTCTTTTATGTTACCATCGTTGAAATCGGTGTAATACAGGAAATAGAGCATTGTTACTACCACGGAACAATAAGGGATTATCCTGGAGCCATTGGAGCGTTTCGGACATGTAATGGTGTGAGGTTAGTAGTATGTAAAAATATTTATTTTTCACCACGTATCGTCGCGTATCTGTTTTATTATGATTGCTGTTTGCTGCAAAATAATATAAATTAATATGAGAAGCAATGAAATGAAGAAAGATCAAGTTTACGTTAATAATGTTATTATAACTCTACTTATATTTAAGCATTTCGCTTTTGGCGCAAAGCGTTCAGGTTCGCAAACAAAATAACTCCACTCGCTCTCTTTAGCCGCTATTTATTGAAAATCATTTCGTTCAGCAGCGTTCGCGAGTGGTAACGTATGTGAGAAAATGACAATAATAATATCCGTCTTCGCGATAAATGAAGGATAATATTCAATTCGTACAGATAAAGCACATCGTTTACTATTTATTATTATTATATTCAGAAACGAAAACACGCTAATATTTCCACTCTTTCATCTTCGTTTCTCTCCATATCGGCAGCGAACGATGAGCTGCTTTCATTCGGTTCATTAACCTTACGTTTACGATTTTTCTTCGTTTATTAACTAACTTTTGCTAACTTTGAAAAAAAGTTTTAATAAGTTTTAATCGAAAAACTCGAGCAATCTTTTGATTAATCTCTCAAGTTTGCATCGTTTTTCTAATTTTATTTTTGCTTTCGAGGCAAAAAAAACACAAAAAGTTTGTCAAGAGATTTTGCGCATATCCATTCTATCTAATCACAAGCATATTATGAACACCAAATAAATCTTTAGAAATATGCTTACGAAATCCAGCAGCAGATGCTTTTTTCTCTTGGTAATCATAGGTTACAAACGAAATAGAATTTGGCCGAAAAACTGCTTTGAGTGTAAAAAAGTAAACAATTACAAGAGCTTCGGCCGATGTGTCGCATTCCAATGTCCAAATTAAAAATAATATTTTCTCAAGCAACTTAATAATGCTACGCTTAATTTCGTATAGCGGCGTTATACACGTGGGAAACGAAACTTTCGTTATTCATCCGTTTTACGGCGGAGATTTATCGGTAAGATAAGAAGAAAATTTACTAAAATTAGATTTTGCGGGGCGTCAATTTGATTTTCGCTCGTTTTCATCTCTTCCTCACTCTCACACGCATACAGAAAAGACATCCGCACGTAATTTATCGCTACTTTTCGGAAACGAAAACAAAGCACACGTGTGGCAATACAAGAATGCACGAGTGGGGCTTTAAGCAATATCGCAAACGACCGACGATCATTGGAAAGGGTAAACGCGATGTGCGTGCGGTCGATAAATATATCGAACTTGCGTTGATTTTGGATAAAACAATGGTAATTTCTTCTTCTTCTTCTTCCCTCCTTCTCTTTGCTCTTTCGATTTCGTTTCTTCAATCAAACTTAATTCGCCTTAAATTATGTGTTTGGTTAAATTACATGTCTCTAGACGTTTAAAACTGTCTGGCTTGGCTTGCATTGCTTTCTTTTCGTTCTTTTTTCTTTTTATTCTAAGCAGTTTTTTAAAGGCTAGACATTGTTACAGGTTTGAGCATTTTAGACAGTATATTCATTGCGAAACTAATTAGTCTTTGCATCAAGTTTCGAATTTAGCATCGAAACGCTTTTATTTTCTCAATTATTTCCTCACGATGGCTTAGACTTGTGAACTGTTTTTGTTTGTTCTCAGTCAGAAATGAATTCGAGCTTATTGATGATATGCGAAATAAAATCAAGATACGAGAAAGAGAGCAAAAACGAGTAGATTTACAGGCGCAAGCAAGCTAAGACTATTATTTCGGTTTTAAAACGTAAATTAGAACTTTATAAGCATCCGAATCAAATTGAATTGGCTTAAGCAAGAAGATTTTCTTGTTTGTGAAGCGAATAATATTCATACGTCACCAAAACTCGAGAATTCAATGTTGCATGTACGATTCAAAGTGCTTGCAAAATATTTGCTCTTTTCGTTTTTGTACTTGATTTTATTTTCAGCTTATGTTTGGAATTTAAAGTAAACACTATAGAAAAATTATTTAATCTTCTAGCAAGAATTAGATGCACAAAAAGCGCTTTTCATATTCACTTTTTTCATTTTATTATCTTTTTTCGAACAGTTCGACAGTCGAGACGTGAAAGCGAACGCATCGAAATTAAGTGTTGTTACTGACGCAATTCAAATTATAAACTGTGTCGATATGTATTTTCGCCTTATAAATACACGCGTATCAGTAGTTTATGTCGAGACATGGGCTCACAACAATCTCATCGACGTTGGAGACGACGTCCGTCAAACTTTGCTCAATTTCATGGAATACGCGTCTCGTAAATTGTACAAAGTTGCAATGGATGCGACTCATTTACTGATGTGAGTATTGCTCTTGTTTCTTTCTTGTAACAAAAATTATTTTGTTATTATAATCTTACCTGCATCTTATGGTATTGTTCTAAAAAAAAGTTTTGCTGATAAAATTATTTTCGCTGTTTCGAGTGCACTCTGCTTTTCAGCTGCAATTGATATGAAAGCATCCACATTCTCATCTAAACTTTTGTCTCGGAGTATGTTTTCGATGCTTTATTTAAGCAGTTTCTCATTTTGTTGACTAATCCAACTTTTACTTAACTGAATTGGTCTAATTTAGTGACTTCATTAGATTTTTTCGTTTTTATAATGTAGCCTCAAACGCATCGACGCTTTTGTTTATCAAGTTCGAACAGTTTACTTTTTCAAACGCATTAATGTTTGAAAAAGTTTCGAGAAAAAAAATTTATTTTATTGTGTTTTCTCTTTCTACACTTTTTTCCCCTCTAAACTTTACTATTTTTTGGTGAAGAAATTGAATGAAGCGTAATCTGATTTTTTCCTTTGGTTCGTAATATAATTCTTCGCTACAATGCTTCTTTATTTGCTGCTTTTTTAAATCCACGAAAGTGGATATCTTTATAAATGGCTGTCACTTCTCGATATAAGTCGGCACTAGAGAAAATAATAATTTCTCATTTTTCGCCGCAATTCGTTTTCAAAATTTAATTTGAAATAGCACGAAAAAGCTAATCCACTTCGAACAGTTTACACAATTTTTTGTTAATTACACTTTCTTAATTATACATAATTAGAAAAAAATAACTTCAACTGATGTTTAAAAATTGAACGTCAAAAAAAGATGAAGAGAAGATGTGAAGTTTTGCGAAGAATTGATTTTTGCTTAGAAAAAAATTATTCAAAGAAAAAGCGCGTTTTATTTATGGTGCAATGAGTACAATTTTTAATGATACAACTTTATATTCCGCACCAAATTATAGTGATGTCAACTTTTTTTTCTCCTTCACTTAAATGCGTTAATATAAATGACAGTTGAAGCGAACGCATAATAATCGCTTTAAAAAAAATTTATAATTTCTTATTGTTAAATATCATTTCACTTCACTTTCTTTTCACCGACTAAACGAAAGCCAAACGTGCGTAAATTATAGACTGCATAATACGCTATATTAATTATGTGATGCATCACTTTTTGAAAAGTGTATGTTTCAGCGAAAAGGACGAAAAAATTTGACAAAGTTTTCACAATAGTGTCAGTGATCATTTGAAGTTGATTTAACGCGTGAAACACATTTTTCTTGTACAAATCACTGTTTAAAATTCTCATTTACTTTGACAGCGGCAAACCGTTTCGTGGCGGCGAGGTTGGAATGGCTGTGCCCGACAGTATTTGCACCGCGAAGGCGGTCGGCGTTTCGCAAGATTCGAATATCTACGAGCCGCATTTGGTCGCAAGCACAGTGACACACATGTTAGGTCATAATATTGGAATGGGTCACGACGAGGACAGCAAAGATGATCAAAGTAAGAATAATTTCGTTACTTTGTTCCGCGCTTTTGGATTTGTTTTTTCTTTTCTTTTCACGCTTCGTATATAAAATCATTTCGCTGAACATTAAAAGTTAATGATCTTCTTCTTTTCAATTCGATGCTGCTTGACCAGCGTGTGCAGAATGAGCGTGAGAAGAGAGAAAGCGAGAGATGATACAACTGTTTTGCGCCATTAAATTTTATGATAGAGAGAGAAAGAGAAAGAGAGAGAGAGAGAGAGAAGTGATCACCGAATGATAGCTGCGAAAGTGTTAAGAAAAGGGACGTTTTGCGCGAAAATGAAGGAAGACACAAAGGAGAGAGAGAAGGAAAAAGAGAGAGCACAAAGTTAAAAATACAATTTGATACAAATACCGAATACTCTTTTTGGTGTGAAAAAAACGACAAATGAAATTGAATATCGCGTGAAAAAAGAGATCGCAAACGGATCGAAAAGATAGATGCTGCGAGTAGCTATCAAACGATTCGTATTTTTCGTAAATTCTTCTTCTGTCGTTTTCTTCTTCTCGCTTCTCCAGAGTTTGAAGCAATTTTTTGTCGTTTCTTTTTTCTCGCTCTACTTTCTAATTTCTTCTTCTTCTTCTTGTGTCGCTAAAATGCGCTTAAAAACACTTTTGACGTGTGTTTGCGTTCGCTTCATTCGCAGATTGCAATTGTCCCGATTGGTGGGGTTGCGTCATGGCGAAGAATATACTTGGCAAGAATCGAATACAGCCGTACCATTTCTCGAAATGCTCTGTCGACGATTATAATAACGCGCTGCAAATTGGTCACGGAATTTGCCTTTTCAATAAGCCCAATCAATTGGAAGATTTTCGCTCCTGCGGTAATGGCGTGATCGAGAACGACGAGGAATGCGATTGCGGTTCGTTTCAAGAATGCATGGAAAAGGATCCTTGCTGCGATCCAATTACATGCAAACTAAGAGTCGAAGCAGAATGCTCCACCGGTCCTTGTTGCGTCAATTGCAAGGTATAAGAGAAAGTAAATCAACTGTTTATTAGAATTACGCGCGGCGAAAAATTAGCGAGAGCAAAATTGTGATCGATGGCCGCATAAAATGTGTTTCATTTCTCCCTTACAACGTAATGTTACTTTCGGCGATCGCAAATTTAATTTTCGTTTTCACGACGTTTCAAATTTTAGTCATCAAAACTTTCAAAAAGCAAACTTTTGAAATGGAAATAACTGAAGATAACAGAGCGAAACTGCCCTCGAGTCGAAAATTTTAAAGCAGACACATTTTAAAAATTTGCAACCATTTAATGAAATTTAATTTTCTCTCATTTATTAGTTGAAACCTGAGGGCCATATTTGCAGATCGGCAGTAGACGAGTGCGATATTCACGAAGTTTGCGACGGCAAAAATGGCAAAGTATTGTGTCTTCGACATTCGCGTTTTATTCTTTCACTTATTCATTAATTTTATTCAGTGTCCAGCCGATGTGTTCAAAAAGAATGGCAACGTGTGCAAGACAGGCAAAGGATTTTGCTATCACGGCGAGTGTCCTACCTCAGACAACCAGTGCGCCGTGATTTGGGGCGCGGGCGCGAAGACCTCCGAAATGGTGTGCTTTGAAAAGTTCAATACGGAAGGAAGTCTAAAAGGGAATTGCGGCGTAGATCAAAATGGTAATCACATCAAATGTGCGCCTGAGTAAGTCGAACGTTCAACACCGCTTAAGTGAACATCGTCCATAAATGTTTTCGCTCTCGCAGAAACGTTATGTGCGGATCGCTGCAATGCCAATTCGGCAAACAGCAACCATTTGCAAAAGGCTTGGAAGAGTATTCGCGAACGATGGTTTTCACCGGCGGTGTCGAATACGAATGCAAAGTGGCGAGAGGATCGATTCGAGTCGATATACCAGATATGGGCTTGTTGCAGGATGGAACCAAATGCTCTGAGAATAAAGTAAGCAAATGTTGCAGCTTTCAACTCGCACAATGAAGCAATAAAATGCTTTCAAAGTGCGAAGAAAAAAAAAAGAAAACACAGAGCAAATATAGACGAAAGCAAAAATGGAAAAAGTTTGCTTCAAATGTAAAATGCTTCTTTTCACAGATCTGTGTGAATCAAACGTGTGTCAGTATTGACTTATTCATAGAGCCCGGCGACTGTCCAACCAACAATGTCGCATTAACTTGCTCAGGACATGGAGTGAGTATCGTTTTCTATTGATTCAGCAACTTTTCCTTGCTCCTCTTCTCGTTTCTCAAACATAAACGAGCTTTTGACATTTAAGGAGAGGAAGAGAATGAAGTTCTCAACACACACCGTTAACCGAAATAAACTTTTTTTCACCCCTCATCTGCAGGTGTGTTCCAATATAAATACATGTCACTGTGACTATGGATGGACAGGAGTGGATTGCAGTCAAAGATCTCTTACTGCCACACCAATACCAACCGACGACTCTGTTGGTCCTCCGAAAACAGGAACCACGAAAACCACAGTGAATGGTGCGGATATGCAAGATCTCATGAATAATACCACCAAGATGACCGACTATGGTAAGTGTAGTCAAAGCGGTGACTAATTATAAGTAGTGTTTCCTCTGGTTTTGAGAAGCCGACAAGAAGAAGTCATTGTCCGCTGCATATCTGGTAATGATACTTGTTTCAGTGGTCGGTGGTGTGTTCATTTTCTTCGCCCTGGTGGCGACTTGTTATAGGTACGATGCTTTTCAAATGCTCGCAAAACTATTCTAAAAATCGATCCGCACGCAGACGAAAAAGTCTTCTTCCGCACAAAACGGAGAATAATCTGCAAAAGCATCTCAATAGGAAATTAGCATCGGTTTTAACGCCAAACAAAGATGAAAGTGATACAAATGCGGAGAACGTATCGCGTATCATTACATTTGGAAGCATGCCATCTTATCGCGAAGATAAAATGCAAGAGTTGAAAAGACAGAAAGACGTGCGAATTAAGGGTGATTCGCAATCAGATGGGGACCATCTTCTTGACGAGACATCACAGTTTATCGAATTATCACCGAACAATCTGTCCAAAGTATCACATCATGTCGTCGCTCCTGAGAAAGGCATCCTCAAACATCCCATGAGCTCAGGAGGCGGACCATCTGAGCCACCGCCACCGATTCCATCGCACAAAGACAAAAGGCGAAGTGATCAATCAGACGGCTTGGAAAGTCATTCGGACAATAACAGAAACAGTGATACGTTAACAGAAGTTGAGCGCACGTTGAAAAGCTTGAATGGTTACCACGAAGAGATATTAGAAGCACTGCAATCTGCTTCAGTGCATCTTTCGAGTGACGCTATGCGTCAAAGTCCTGGAACAGATGCGAAGAAAACCTTTATGGAGACGTTTTCTGAATACGGGGGTAAGAATTTACCTGAAGAGGATGCACGTATGCAGGAAACACTATTGTTGCCGCTGATGACTTTTTGCGCTAATCTTCTTCTTTTCACAGGCATCGGGCTGCTCAAAACCCAGCAAGAATTAAACTCAGGCTCAGAAGTTGAGGATTCGGTGCCACCGCCAAAATCGCTCCGATTTCGAAATCTGGAAGATTTGCTAAGACACGTCGAGCAGCCATTGAATCATCCATCAGGAATTTCTCCCTCGGGTTCAGAAGAAATAAGAAGCGAGCCAGAGGTTGACAGACATTTGTACAGCAGCACACGACATCCGCAAGCAAGTTCAACTCATCATCAATATCGACCATTTCCTTCCTCCTCATCACAAATTGAAGTAGAACAAGGACTGCAATACCTTTTAGGACAAAGACACTTAGGCATTCCTCCTCCACCGCCGCCAGCATCCTCGAGGTTTAAACATTGATGAACCTTGATGTAAAATATGTGCTCAATGACCTTCTCCTCGTCATCCAGGAGCTTGTTGACCACTGGTCCTTTTTCGAGCACAGCATTTGCATCATTTGCGAGTCAAGGGCAGCCCGTTTCTCCTTCTACCACCACGTCGACCTCAACTGTGATGGGCGGAGCTGAGGCCGAGGACGAGGAAGAAGAAGATAACGGAAGTGCACTGGACACGGATAACGGTGAAAATGGAGACTTGTATTCGTCGCCGCAACAGTTGCTTCGCAGTGCGAGCGACGAGGCATTACCTGTAAGCCTCACCTGCTTACGTTCTCTAACTTCCAAACTTAGTCAGACACCTTCACCTTTGAGTACCATCAACACCAACGATTACTTAACACTGCTCTCTAAATCTGTAGTGTCTTCGAGAAACACAATATCACCATCAACAACGTCCACACCATCTTCCTCAGCTTCTGTTGCCTCAATTACAACAGCAACTCCTAAAGCAGCAGCAAGAACAGATTCTGATACGGAATCTCAGAAAGTATTGCACTTTGCCCCGTCGTCGACTACAAGCGCAAGAGCATCGAGCGTCTCAGCAGCCACCGCATTGACAACGAGGGACAGTAGTCCACCGCCTGGCCGAAAGTCTGCGAAACAGCGCAAGCAGCGGAAAAAGTTTCCTGAATACAAGGTGTAATTGTGCTTTGAGTTTTAACAATTTTTTCAAATTTTGAAAGCGACGAAGTAATTAGAAGTTGAAAAGAGAAAAACGAACCATTTTAAATTTTCAATTGAATAATGGAGTTTAACCATAGTTTAACTAAAATAACTTTAAATGTGAAAATAAACTTTAGCAAATTGATTTTTCACACCTCTTCTCGAAACGAAGGAGCAAATTTTCATACGTTTACAGAAACTTAAGACATTCAATAAAACGAATAAAAAAACGACGTGTGCACAGCGAATTCGATGCGTAGAGTTTTCGGTGCCACACATCAAAAACAAAACGAAAGGAACCGCTGTTTTGGTTTCTCGCCGTATTCAAATCCATTTAAACTTTCTCATTTCACCCTTTTAAAAAAAACGACAACAAAAAACGCTTTGTGTCACCCTAATTATAGCTCTCTTTCGACCGCTGTGTTTTGCCAAAATTCACACACCTTTTTCAATTCGACTGTATTTTCATTCCTCTCATTTTTTGCGTTTTTGATCAATTTTCAAAATAAATCAAACTTTTTATAAAAGCGCTTTTTCAAATTGATTCTGTTAAAATTCGCGTAACGCGTTTTGCGCAATTTTTTTCCCTAACAAACATTTAAAGGCACAAAACAAAGTTTTGGTACAGTAAAACCTCCCCTAACAAACACCTCTCTTGAGCGGTCACCTCCACTAACGGACACTAACATAAAATACCTTCCTAAGTTAACTCAATTAAAGAAACCCTCTCTACAACGGTCACCTCTTTATAACGGTCAGATTTTTTGGGCCCTTTGGTGTGCTTTGTAGAGAGGTTTCACTGTATAAAATTATTTTATAAATTAAAAGCGAAAATGTTTTCGATACAATTGATTACAATTTCTGATCTTACCTTTGAAAAAAAAGCCCAGGAGTTGAACTGAAAAACTTAATGACTCCACCGAACTGTCGTTTAACAAACAAGCGATAACTCACGATTTTTAATAAACCACAGCAAATCACTATCGTTGCTCTTATTTGCACACGTTAAATGCACATTTGTAGAGTGATTTCTGCAAAAAAGGAAACGAAATAAAGTAAAAAGAACAACAACAACAACCAGAAATGTGAATTTTTCATTAACAAAGAGCAATGAAATTCAACTGTTTGCAATCGCTTGAAAATGTGATAAGAAAGCAAGAAAAATTGTGTTCAATTTGCTGATCACCGTTCGAACGGCTAGCAAATAATATGCAAAGCGGCAATGCATTTTCTGAAATAATAATGATTCAGTTAAATTCAGGTTGCTCACTACATTTCCAAAGAATCAAAGTTAGAATATGTTGAAGTGTTTATTTTTGCTTCCGACATTTTAAAAAATTATTTATTTAAGAATTGTTTCTAACTTTTTTGTTCTAACACAAAAGCAACTTAATTGTTAATAAATCGTCACATGAAAAAAAATTGAAAACTATTATTCACTCACTTAAACACGCATTTTACTATTCACCTTCATTCGAATATACTGAAAGCTGTTTATTTAAACAAAATTGATAACTGTGCTTGATTTTATTTTTACATGCTGTTAATTTTGTCGCAAACCGCGGTCACAATTCATGCGTTTCGGAGTGATAAGATATTAAATTATTGATCCGGTACAAACATTCTTTCCGAAACTGTATGTTTTCCTCACTCTTAAAACTCGCGAAGACTTATAAGAAAATTTAAAATTATTTTAAATTTCAATTATTAATTTAATCTTTAGTCTAATTTATTTTAAAGTAGTTCTCTTCATACACATAATTAAAACGAGAGTGCTTAAGCAAAAATTTGAAGGGAGATCAAAGTAGCAGAAAATTAAATTCGCTCTTAATAAACAAAAATCTAAGAGAATATTGCATTTATTGCCATCTACTGAGTGAAAATATTTTTTATTTTCATCATCATGATGTAGATGAGTTACTTCCCAATTCGCCTGAACTCATTTTGCCTAATAGATATTTTCAATACGAAAATAAGCCCACTTCGCCCAATGCCCAATTACACTAAACGCATTTGGTCTAAACCGTGACAAGCGGCTAATGAGGAATGACAGCGGGAGCATTAACATATTTTGCTGTATATTATCGCACAAATCGACTAAATATGCTACGTCTAAGAGTCGTTTAAAAATTCGAAACAAATTCAAAAGCACAATTAAATATTTATCAAATTTGGGTAACTAAACCAAAGGTTTGTATAACAATTTGACTAAATTTTTCACTAGTCAATAAACCAAAAAATGATAAATCAAATGAGAAGTTCATATTAAATCTACTTAATATTTAAAATGTTTGCAAGAATTTTTTGACACAAACTATGCAATGTTGATTATTTCAAAATTAACGAGTTAACTTTTTAGTTAAATTCACGTTTTATCATTGATGAAAGTGATGCTAGAGTTAATAGAATTGGTTTTCAAGTTCGCAGCAGATTATTATCGTTGGTATTATTTATTGTCGAACAGATTGAGATTTCATGTCAAATTCAATAAAATTTAAGTTTGTTTGCAGCGTAAATGCATTGTCCTCAAGTGAATTGAGCATAAATAAGGTTTCGAAAGCGAAAAAAACGCATACAGTTTCGGAAAAATGTTTGTCCCTGTGATAATTGATGGAGGTATGCTGACTAAGCGCACGTCTCTCAATTTAAAATATAAAATTATTTTATAAAAAAAGCGGAAATGTTATCGAAGTAATTAATTTCTGATCTTACCTTTGAAAGAAAAGCAAGAACAGTGAGTTGAACCGATAAAACTTGATGCACAGAACTGTCGTTTAACAAACAAAATAACTCGTAAACCACAGCAAATCACTATCGTTTCTCTTATTTGCACACGTTAAATGCACATTTGTAAAGTGAGTTTTGGAGAAAAGGAAACGAAATAAAGTAAAAAGAACAACAACAACCAGAAATGTGAATTTTTCATTAACAAAGAGCATTGAAATTCAACTGTTTGCAATCGCTTGAAAATGTGATAAGAAAACGCGAAAAACTGTGGTCTCTAGTTTATCGATGACAATACGAACAGCAAGCAAGCAACATGCATTTTAGATTATTTTCTGAAAACAAGAAATCTGTCCAATTTAGAAATCAGTTCCTCAATGCTTGTCTCAGCATTCAAAGTTTGAATAATGTTGAAATCGTAATTTTTCGTTTAATTTTTTTATTTCAACATTTTTAAAAGGAATTAATTTTAAAGAAGTCTTTCTAACTGTCTGTTCTAACAAACAAAAAGCAGCTTAAGTCATATGTAATAAAATGGTCATATGAAAAAATTAAAAATCATTTTTTTCATACAATGAAGCACACTTGATGCTTTTCACTTTCAATCGTATGCAGTGAAACCTGTTCATTTAAGCAAAATTGGTAAAATTGTTGAATTTTAACTTTAAAAGAGTTTATAATTTAGTTATTATTATTATATTTTTGATGCGTTTCTAAGTGAAATTACATTAAAGGATCAATCCGGGACAAACATTTTTTCCGAAACTGTACTTTTCTACCTACTCGGAAGCGAGTGATTTTCGATCTTTGCATGTTTAAAAATGAACTCATGAGATTTACCTTTCACTAGTCAAAATCGGCCTGTGAATCCGGCTCAGAACAAAGTCAAAAAATTCTAATCGATTATAACGATGTAAAGTCAGATAAAAATTGGGTTTAATAGTAGCGATTAGTGAGAATAACATAATATAACATAACATCTTTATTTACTTTAAGGCATTACTGCCCGTATTTCATAATTAGAACAATTACTTTAATTTATGTCACCACATCAGCTCAATTGAACGATTTCACACATATTCGATTCTCATTTCATCAGAATTAAATTCCCAGACAAAACACCTTTCCACATATCAATAGGGTAAAAAGCAATTTTCTTGAATAAAGCGAATAAAATTTTGAAAACTTTTCAAATTTTGGGTTCAAGTTTGTGATGATTAGCTGGACAATGAATTGAATAGATCAAATAAGAAAACAAGCTAATCGCATTTGCATTTGAAGTCTGATGTAAATAATGAATCAGTTTGTAGAATAAGTTACAACGCAATAGGAAATAAAATTTGTAAACTTTGAGCAAAAAATAAATAGCAAAACATTAAAATACACTTTCATAAGGAACAATTTAGTAAAAAATCGTTGCGCACAACTTTTGCTTTTGAAAAGCGAGTAATTGCAAAGAAGCGTTTCAAAATATTTTGATCTGCTTTATTCTAAGCTAAACAACTTAAAAAATCGATAATTTCATTTTACAATAGAGAAGATCATTTCTTACCTTTTCGATATTCGATATACAAATCACTGATGAAATAAAATTTTATAACCTCGAAATTGTCCACATAATGCATTTTCTTACACCATTTAACAAGGGACAGTTGTGTATGTGAATGGCCTATTTTAACGAAATTTTGCATACAAATTTTTCACACAAAGAAATGCATAGTATGTGATTTTAAACTGCTGAATCATAAGTGTTCACAAGATATTTAAGGTCAAAGAAAAGAAATTAAATATTTAGATATTGAATTTATTTAAAACGAATATGCGAAAGCTCGATAACAGTGGTATCGAGCAGCGCTTTCAACACAAAGCCTTTTGGTTCAAATTCAACCTTGTCTAATCTCTTTTGCTGTAAATTATAACTTAACTCTTTATTTTCATGTTGCTCTTTTAGAGACACTTTAAAATTAAGCGTCTTTGGATTATTTTATAAGCAACCTTCAATTAATTACTTTCTTGGTCTTTTCAAAAGTTTCATTTAAAATGTTCTAAAAATGTCGGAGAGTTACTTACCATTGCGAATTTCATTCTTTAGAATTTCGTTTTCACTTTCTTGACAATTTGAAGACGCAGTAGTTTAAATACAATCGTTGGCAAAAATATGTACACAAATGACTTAACGGGACAGCTATTGCCATCTGTTGCCGCTCAATCGCAACGCAAAACTACTGTCATACACTAAAAAACGTGTTTAATTCAGCTTACGGGACTCCTGCTGCCATCTATACATATGCTTTTTTTAGTTTGAATGAAGTGATTTTTAATTGGTGTTTTAAAAATAAATTCAAAAAATATTAAATCCAAAATAAAAAGTTAAAATTTACAGCAAAACAGAATAGACAAAGTTGGATTTGAACCAAAAGGCTTTGTGTTGTTTTTGATTAAGGCAATTAATCAAAAATATTTCTTTATTGACTCGTTTTTTGTGAGCACAAAAATAATTGCAATCGCCGCAATCAATATGACGATAAATAAAACAACAAAAAATATTAAGTTGAGTGATTTCTTACGTTCAATTCTGGGACACTCATCTGGCGGTTCAATTTGTAAACATTGATGCAAACCATTTTGTTGATTATTGTAAAAAGAACTCAATGAGCATTGTGACCAGTGTGAGGCAGGATAGCCATCGGCGATTGCTCGCATAATGCATTTGTTTACACCGTCTAAGCAGAAACATTTATGCGTGTCGTGCATGAGTCCAAAATTGTGGCCCAATTCGTGAATGAATGTTTGTATAAATTGTCTCGCTGTTTGTCCCCGTATCGAGCTAATACTAACCGAAGCAAATCCATCTCGTCCACAAATTGTGCCGACGTAAGCCAATCCAAGCGTTCGTTCTTCTAACCTCACCGATGTTATTAAGTGAGAATGGCGATAGCATTTGTAGTACAACGGCTTCAATATTTTTTCGTTATAAAATCTAAAATTTCTCAACGTTTGCGCTGCTTTATGAGAAATCGTTATTTCATCACCCGATGACCAGAATTCGATGTTTGCTACACTAACGTTCACATTGAGCGAACTGTAGTACAATTTGTTTGCATAAATCATTCCTTCGCGAATGAAATTTTCGATTTTCGATTTGTCCTTTTGAGATTGAGCATAAGTGAGATAATCGACCACAAATAAAACGGGCACATGTTTTAGAGCATAAAGTTTGCGATTGAACAAATAATCGCGTCCAGATATCGCATCTTCATCACTTGCATTCTCATGACGACCACAAAACTGATTTGCTTCCTCAAGCGATTTGTATCTCGTTAATGTGTATGTTTCTTGTTGCTTTTCAGTATTTGCTTTATAGTAAAATCCATTTTTAAAGAAAAAACCGTTCAACTGTGTTTTACAAACATTGAGAGCTTCGTACTCTTCTTGCTTGGTTTTGGTCAAAAAGTGGCACTCATCTGTTAAATCGTCGATTCTAGACTCTAAAAAGTGTTTCTTTCTTTTCAAAAGCAGAAAGTCAAATTTCTCGTTAAAAGCGGTAAACGTGAGTCTTAAAGTTTTACAATCAAAGTCGATGCAATCCATTTTTGGTTGTATTTTCATCGATTCTCCTTTCGATTCATTTTCGATAAATTCAAATTCAAATACTGTTAAATAGAAAATAAAAAGAATAAATTTACGATCAACCATTTTGTGTTTTGTTCGAATTTGTCAACAATTGAAATTTTACTTTCATTGTTTCGACAATTCTCTTTAAAATTCAAAGTTCTTTGTTGAAATCATTTTTGATACAAACATACATTTTTGTATACATTTGTACATTACATTGAATACATTTTTGATACAAAACTATGAGCAAAAAAACATTCAATCGCACGGACATCTTCCCATTGTTGGCATTTATGTAAACACAAATTAGGGGATTTATAAGTATTTCGAACAATTAAAGAGTTGATTAAATAAATAGAAGTTTAACATTAATATAGCCGACGTCCGCGCTTATAAATTGGGCGTGCTTATAAATTTTACAGAATTATACAAAGAACTAAAAGCTATTTAATTTACACCAAAAAAATTAACACAAATTTTGTGCTTCTTGCGCTTGAAGTAAATTTTTAGAGTCAATTTTGCAAAAACAGATAATTTTTGTTCTGCAGGTATTTAGTAAATAGACCATTGAAATAAATGTTTGAAATTTGTGCCAAGTGCTTTAGGAACTCCCCTTCCTATCGAGAACTCAGTGCTATTCCTCCCAACTGTTATAAAAAAATTTAACTCCTCCAGAGCTTCACGAATTCACTGAAATCAGGTCGGGAAGATAGGAATCTGATTCTAATTTTCAACACTTATTAAAACTTCGTAATATATTTCAAGTTGAAAAATTAAATTTCAATTAGCAAATTTGTTCTTTATTTTTTACTTTTTGATGATAAATATTCAAAATATCAAACAGGAAATACAAAATATAAAATTTCAATGTGTATTATGTTTTAAGAATTGAATAGCTTTTTCAAATTTTCTAAATTTTTACCCTCACTTAACTTTAATATTGTTTAATTTTGCTCTATGTTTTCAATTCTTTTGCGATCGAAAAATATAAATTCAAAACAAATAATTGAAAATACAATTAAATTAAGTTCGAGGTAATTTATCTAAAACGCAAATTTAAAAAATTTTACTCTTTTCAATTTTAAAAAATAAAAAATTAGGGATTTCACGCATAAAATCAACAAACGGTAGCGTCAATATTTCCCAGTTTCCGAAAACAAGCGACAATTTGTTTCGAATGAAAAAATTGTGTTTAATTTTAGGAAATGCATTTACTTTGTTTTCAAACATTTCTAAGGTGAACATTTATGTTTGAAAATATTTACAAAAGTTATTTTATCAATTGCCAAAATTATGCGATTTGGCTATGCATCGATTTTTACTCAATTTTTTCTACTTTTGCTTCTTGGTTACGCTCTAAGCCGTAAGTAAGCAAGTAATATTCCGAATAGCTGTTGATTATCGAGCCTTTTTTAATCTTCAATTTAGCGTTTGATTAAATTGAAGTTATATAAATCATAATTTAGAAATTAAAAACAGCGATGATAAAACTGAAACACTTTCTCGATGCTAACAGTCAAATTTTATAATAAAATTAAAATTGTTTGTTTATTGAGCAGAAAAAATTGTATTTCCAGAGGATGATGACACTGTCATCACTGACAGCAGTCGACAACTTGACGAGATCAAATCTCATCCGCAATGTTTGACTTCTCGAGGAGAATATGGAGAATGTGTATCTATCTCAAACTGCAGCATTGTTCAAAACCAAATTACTCGCATTAAACCAAAAATATGTTTTTGGAATGAAATGACGCCGATTATTTGCTGTCCTGAATCATATTTGCTTTCACAAAAGCAGATTGATATGGAAACAAAGCGTTTAGGTGCTTATCCACCACCCCCGAGCACAACTCCACCGCCAATGATAATTTACAAGAATATTCCTCGATGCGGAGATAGACAACCATTATCACAATTATTGGTGAACGCTGCGAGTTCTCGAACACGTATTATAACCAAAAGTCGACCACCAGTAACGGGCGAATACCCATGGATGGTCGCTGTATTTAGAGAAACGTCTCTAGGCAGTCAGTATCTGTGCGGCGGGTCTATTCTAACAGACCGATTTATTTTATCGGCTGCGCACTGTTTTATGTCTCCGAACTACTTGTATACAGATTATACGATTAGAGTTGGCGATGTTGATATTATGAAAGGAAAAGTTTACAAAATTCATTCGGTCGTTGTGAATCCTTCGTACAATCCAATGCATCATTACAACGACATAGCTTTGTTAAGAACGGAAAAATCTATTAAATTCACCGAGAACGTGCGACCGATATGCCTGCCTTTCCATTTGAAACTCTATTCACGCGCACCGGTGATAGTGACTGGATTTGGAAGCACAGAATTCGGTAAATTTCCTTTTTATAGCAACGTTCTTTTAATGAGACTTCTTTTCGCAAAATTTTAAGAAAGATAACTTTGTAGTAAAGCTTCAGAAGGTTTACTCGGCGATTTCTCTTTTATAATAAAACTAATTTCGAAAAATTGAAATTTTCAAAAACTAATTTTTGCATTTTCAGGTGGAAAACGTAGCGATATACTTCTTGCTGCCGAAATATACATCGTATCGCATGAATCATGCAATCGTTCGTATTCTGTGCTGATGTCAAAAGCAATTGATAAAGGAATAACAAGTAACATGATGTGTGCTGGAAGCAAAGATGGCTCAAGCGATGCATGTCAGGTAAAAAGACAAAAATTCGCGTGAGTATTTTATTCTTTTCTTTATTTTTTCAGAGTGATTCTGGAAGTCCACTTGTTTATTATGACTCTACGCGGAAACAATGGTTTCAAGTAGGCATTGTTTCATTCGGACACAGATGCGCAGACCCAAGATTTCCAGGCGTTTATACAAGAGTAGCTTACTACCTTGATTGGTTGCTTCCAATAATTAACTTACAAAAATCGTCAATACCTCCAAAAATTGAAACACATTTTAGAGAGTCGAGAAGAAGAAGAAAATATTGGTACGAAGAAGAGCACCAGTAAACGATTTGCTTTTAATTTAAAGCAGCTGTTTTTTCACTTCCCGCACACTTGAAAAATCACTTCAGTTCTCGAGAAGTTTGTTTTAAGAAACTTGTAATAAGTCAGAATTAATTTCCAGCCTTTTTTACTTTCATATCTGTTGCTGTTTCGAAAATATTAAAAAGAAATAAATCAAATGATGTCATAATGTCCATTTTGGTTTGTATTTTGTAATTTTAAAGTAAAATAGAATCTTATCGAGATGAAATGTTCTATACAAAAAGCTTTCAATAGTTCGCATGTTTATTGGGCAACTTTTTATCAAACAACTTTTCTTTGTAAAAAGATTTTTCTTTTCAAATCGCACTGTAGAATTCCATGCAAAAGTGAACCAATTATCTAAACTTATTACTGGGGCGCGATGTTCATTTGAAATACAAAAGGCTAATGAAAAACCAATTATTTCACTTGACAATTATGTCAAGACAAGCAAATTAGAGGAAGTTTTGTGTAGAATTATGACTTCACAATCTAACGGATTGTTTATTTTGTTAAAAAAATCTAATTTCAGGTCATTGTAAAATTCTTAAACTTTTTATTGATTCAAAACACAATAGAATTTGGGTAAATAAGTCTGAAATACAATTGCTGTTTGGAAAGACTTATTTGAGTTCTTTAAACTACCAGTTCAGGAAGTTGCGTGCTTTTCAAACTGAAAAACTCGATGGATAAAAATTTGCAGATAACCGACAAACTTTTATCTTATCTTTAATTGAATTTAGATTGATATTAACAATGACAATATTCAAAATAAAATTGATAAAAAAATTGAAACTTGAAAACTAATAAATTTTTTAATGTTAACCTGCATTTGTTGATATATGTCATAAATTCAATTAATAAAAGCAAACTTGAAAAAAATTAAAAGAATTAATATGATAAAAATTATTCAGATCGAGCTCTCTATTTCTAAATAGAACAACTAGCTGAAATCTTTTCAAATTTTAGAATTTCTTTCACTCTTTCAGATCGCAAGTTCTATCAAATTAATAAAGATCACCGCCGAATGTTGTCTCCTGCAAATCTTTTGTCCCGCGCAATCTATTTTCAAAAATATTTCTTATTCATTGATTCTTTGGGAAAATGAATTTAATCACCAAGCGGAAACACATCTCATGAATTGTTTTTTCGATTTAAGAGATGTCTCATAGAAAAAGTTCCAACAAAGTAAACTTCAAAAATTTTCGTCATCTCATTGTTCAACAAAAATTTCATATGAAACACCATTTATATTAATTTAGCATATTTTTCATATGAAATAAATCTTATTGCTCTTGTGGAAAAGAATCAGAGAAATTCTTTATTATGAAGTTGCATTCGATCGTTTGATTTGATTTAAACACTTGCTAATTATAATAACAACACTGCTAACTTTCATGACAAGCAATAGGCGGAATTCAAGATAATTAATTGTTTTATGTAATTAATTAGCTAGAAGGAAAGTTTAGTATCTATTTATGTTTCACATTAAATCCGCTGATAAGTGAGGTACTTTTTTACGCTACTGATACGAGAATTTAGACTATAATTTAATCAAATTAAAATCTCTAAGCAATTTATAATGCATATGTAATAAAATTTTATACAATATACACTTAAAACTACAGTCGATAACAGGATTTTTTGCTATCTTATCCGTGAAAACAGGTTTATTTAACGAAAATAATCGCAAAACATTTTGTTATTGACTATACATAAAAGAAATCCGGATTTTGACTGATGAAAAACGTCAAATTTTGTGAGGTCAGAAACATCCGTTAACGACAACATTATAAATTAGAAATGTATCCACCAACATTTACGTTGGTGAACGGAACAATGGTGAATGGTTTCACGATGATTACGGCGGTGTACGCGTTTCTTTCAATTTCAATTACTTGCTTATTTATTCTTGTAATGAGTATGTGTAAGTATGAATTAAATAAAAAATCGCTTTTCTTCTCTTTCTATTTGGTTGATGACAATGTTTATTTTCATTTTTTCAATTCCACTCTTATTAATTATGTCAAAGAAATTCTGCGAAATACAAGAAAATACTAATTGAGTTCGTCTCTCTCGATTATTCGATTTAAGTCATCTATAAGTCCATAAGTAAATACTTTTTGACAAATTTTTGTTCACTTCCTAATTTTAAATTTTACTTCCAAAAAGAATGTGTCAATTAAATTTCAATTTATTTTAATTATCTGTTAATATTTGGCTTCATCCATCTATTTCGATTATAAGTTTTGAAGTGTAATTCAAATATTTTTGATAATAATTTATAAGAAATTAAATAGTGAAGCAAACATAATTGAAGTTTTCTGCTATTCTTCTTAACGACTTAATTATAGTTTGTATCAACTTATTTATTTTATGCCAATTTCAAGTAAACGAAGTAAAATTATTCACATCCGACAAGCTGTAAGGCAATTATTTTCATTAAAGTTGATATCGATTATGTCAATTAAATTTAAAGCTTTTAACTTTAAGCTTATTATTAAAGCGCTTATAACAAAAATTTATCTCTAACAAACTTCAAATTACAAATTTTAATTGCAGTTCATGACTCAAAGCGATTTTAAAGTGAATTAAAATGAAAGATCGATTAAATATGAATTCATGTAATAATTTTTATATTTTTCAAATTAAAATAAGGTCCAACTGATCATTGGAAACCTTTGAATGAGTTCATGGTGAAATTAGATCGGCCCTTGCTCGGTGGTTATGACTACAATAATCGTCCTCTATTCGTATGTCGATCTAAATACGACGATAAGATAACATTGCCTGGCAAGTTGAAGCCGGAGTTGGGCACATGTCATACAACTTACAATGGGTACGAGAAAAAAGACAAAATTTTTGACATTCTCATTAATCTGGAGCCTGACGACCTCAAATGGATTCCTTACGATGGAACCATTCCTTGGAATGCTGTCGTCGGTGGTAATGAGGGCCTCGAACCTCTCTATGTAGCCAAATGCACATTCAAAGGAGTTTTTAATAATAAGAAACCATTTAAAACCGAAGTAGTAGGGAAACTGCACCATCAGCCACTAAATAAACTATTTATATACATTGGATTCGGCGGATACGAGTATCGATGTTATAATGACCTTTATATTTTGGTTTGCTCAGCGACTGAAACAAAAGAGGAGGAAGATGAACAACTAATTGATCCGCGGAGCAATCGCACCGTTTAACTACCATTCGATTTTCGCTCTTTGAAAAAATTTTTCCTAAACGGTTTTAGCTTAATTGCTATATCATTATGATTAAATAAACTTTTTTTATTTTCCAATTCGATTTCCCACAGTTATGGCTAAAAGTTGATTCGGAAAAGCGCTTATTTAAAGATTTTTATACTCTAGCTAAATTTTTATAACACGCTCTTACTTCCAATTTAACTTAAAATATTTAAATTTATGGGAACGTGAACAACTTAAGTTTTTAACTTGATATTTTAAATTTTGCTTTTATTTTTCTACATGAATTCATTCAAAAAGTCAAAACGAACAACTCAAAGTATTCATTTATGGTGTTCGTCAAAAAATGTTGCTACTTTCGTTTTCAGATTAACAATGTTATTATTGCATGACAATCCAATCTACTTCGGCCAACACATTCATACCGTTAGGTGAAACCGTGACCATCTCGATAACCATAATCGAATGTATTTATTTCAAAAGGGCGTATTGTGCTTTACAATACATCGTTTGAAATAAATAAAATCAATTGTCAAAAAACTGAAATTTTTAGTATTACAGTACCAAAGACTTAAAATTGTGATACAATATTTCTAAAAAAGTTTCAATTACATAAAAGAACATAGATTTCAAAATAACGTAATTTGATTTGAAAGAAACTTTATCATTAAAGAAACATGCCAGAATTAGAGGAAGAAATGGCTATTGGTTACATTTTTAAACCATAATCTTTTTTATTGTAAGCGTTTTGAAATTTGAACGATTCTGTATGAGTCCCAGTCTATTGTCCAAAACTCGTAACTGTTTCGCTCTTTACTTTAGATTGTTTGATCATTACGTTTGTGACCAAAAAGCTTCTTATCTTTCTCCAATCAAAACTGTTTCACTTCAATATTAAATTTAAGGATAAGCTAAAACATCTTTTTGTAAGAAATGTGAAACGTCGCGTTTTGTTACGAGTGAGCTGCTTTTGAAGAAATATCAAACGACTATTACTTTGACTTTTTAGACCGCAATTTGCTTATTTATTTACACAAAGTCAATTCAGTTAAAATTGGTCAGACGTAAAAATATCTGATTTTTGATTACTAAATTTTGAATAATTAAAATACATTTCAAGTGAGTATGCGCATGAAATAAGTTGAATGAAAATTTTTAAAATTATTTTTTAAAAGAAATAAACTAACAAATTCAACTTGTAAGTGAAAATAAAGTCGTTAAACCATTTTGTAAAAGGCAAATATTAAGCAATTGTAAATATTTGTTTCTTAAACTACTGCTAACTTTATTTTCTTTTTTTTTAGTATTTAAGCTTTGAGTGTTTTCACTACATTTTACACCGATTCATCAAATTTTGAATAGTGATTGGCTTTTAAAATACCGTTAGTTCTGCTCTATGTACTTTGATGACAGAATGTTGTTGCTATTTTATCAATATACAACCTGTAAATTTTATGAAAAATAATCGCAAAACATTCTGCCGTTGACTATAGTTATACCTCGAGTTTTAGTGCCATAGCAACTTTTATTTTCTATGGAACGCTCGCTAGTTACCGAAAATGCTTTTTCATTTTTTTAGCAAATTGTTCTCCACTCGAGGTATAGTGCGATAACATATAATCAGATTTTTAGATTATAAGTCAAATTTTTAGTTCTTATGTATTTTYGCTATTATAAACATCAATSAGCCAAAATTCGAAACTCTCCCGAATTTGAAGAGTGTGCTTATAAATTAATTTTTAAAAATAATCATTCGAAATATCAATGCGTGAAAGCAAAACACTTATTTAAAAGAAGAAAATTTTTATCTTAAATTTATTTGAAAATAGGAAATAAACTTTTGACTTCATTAAGAATTATAGAAGTCGTATTTACTTTCATTTTAAGCTTTATTCTAGATAATTGCTAGGATAGAGAAGGTAACGGGCTTTTCTTCTTCCAAATTCTCCTGTGTTCCTGTCCACTTTGCCCAAAAGTCCCAAACATCCTCAAAAGTCGTGAACTCTCAGTTAAAAGTTTGCTAAACTAGCGACCTAAATGACAAACATTAAAAGCATAACGAATTAGAGTAGCAGCTTTGTAATTTCTCTAAATATTTTCGAAATATTTTCGAAACATATACATTTCTCTGACTTCCTAACTAAAATACTTTGGCTTTTTGGGACTTTGGAATTATCTGAGCTAATGGAGTTTGGCAAACTGGAAGCTCTTTATGCTTCAAACCTGTCAGAAGCACAAAAATTTCGGACTGTTTTCGGGTGGGGATTAATTTTCCAAAAAGCGCTTTCTTTCTCTATCATAACTCTCCACTTGTCAGAGAAAAACTTTTGTTTTGAACCTGCACCAATCAAAATTTGAGGGCTCATTAGAAAAAGCTGCCAAGCGTTTGACAAAATGAGATCAACATTTCATCGATTTGATAATTTGATGTTACACAGTTTCTATGTGATAAATATCTTTTATCCTTTTAGAAATTGATAGATTATCATGAATATTTATTTCTCTCAAAATTGAAGCAGGTTTTTGAATTTTGCTTCGAACTCATACGAACGAACAACTCTTTTTGTTTGAATATATCGCCATTCTTTCTTAAACTTCCTTCTATTCTTGAATTTTTAATGGAAAATTTGAAAACTCTTTATGAGCATTCGTCGCATCTTTTTGTAGCAAAATTAGTTAACTTTTAATCCAAACAGGCCAAAACAAAGTAGCAACAATAATTTATGCAAGTTTACTCCATCACACTTTCGTTCACTGCTGCTTTTAAACAATCAAGTGAGTCCATTAAAGCGCTAGAAATAATCTCGAATTTTCTTTTTGACACTTGAAACCAAACGGAAAATTGAATTGACCAACTATAATTTGCTATGCCTGACGCGTGATTATAATTGAGAGAAAAAAGCTCAAAATTAGCTAAAAAGTTTTGCTTTAAAAATTAAGTTTAAGCCAGTTTTAAACTGACTTTCAGTTAAGCGAACGCGGTTCGACGGTCAATTTAATTCAACGATCTATTTGATGCGATTGCGAACAGTTTAGCCAGGCTTTGTCGAGCATTTGAGTTGCTTAAATGCATGAAAGTTACTAAAACGTTCAAGTGGTGTTAAGCAATGCGATTATGTTTTCGAAAACAATAAATGCTACGCCTCAAACTCAAAAAAGTAGGCACCGATTTTTTACTATTCTTCTAATTTTTATAATTTAAAATTTGTGTCATTTCGTGAAAAGTAAAAACTGATTGCATTTATCAGCGAAATGAACGATGTTTGGCGAGTCGCTTTAATGAAGCAGAATAATGAGTTCGCAATAAGTTTTCCTATTGTTTCACGTTATAACCTTTAAATAGGAAGAATGGTTTACCGTAAAAGAATGAAAGAAAGAAATACGTCCTTTGCTTTAAATAATGGCAGTAAAAATAAATGTAAAACTTCTTTTGTTGGCACTAAATTTTTTTATTTTTCGCTTTCAATGCAAACTTGACTCCACTCGAAGTGAATAGCAACATTATTAACTCGATTAAGTTTCATAGAAATGAGAATTTGACCTGAAAGCTGCTTTTTTCGCAAACTACTTTTAATAGATCAGCGATATGAGAACCTTTTTTCTTCGAGTGAATTATCTTTCAATTGTAATTATATTGAATTTCGAAAAAAGTGCTTTTCATACTTTGTAAACATTGTTGAAACGCAGCGAAAGTGTTACAGTTCAAGCTTTTGAAACAATTTTTTTGCTTACAATCAAAGCGAAAGTAAACACCTTTCGTTCCGTCATAAATCATATATAAAATAAACGAACACTTAGTTGTTTATTTCTTTTCTCAATTATCTTTCCTCTTTTTTGCGTTATTATGTAAAAAAGCACGAAGTATCGAGAGTTGCGTTCACTGCTCACCTTTAAAAACCAGTGAATTCACATTTGTGTGAAGTTAGTTTTCTCATTTAATTCATCAAAGCGTAACTTTTTGCAATTTGTTTTTGCTACTTTTTTCTTAAGTTTAATGAAACGTTAAGCATTTCGAAGTATTTATAAATCTAAATATTGTTCATAATTAAAATAAACAAACGGGAGAACACAAGTGAGGTAATTCACATAACACAATTAGCGCAATTTGCTCAAACTTCTTCGTTAACTTTACGAGATCCAATCATCGCTATTCGAACTAATTGTCCGTTTCCCTTGACTCTATCTAAATTCACTGTTCCAAGTTAAGTGCTTATTTAACTATTGTTTTAAGCAACAAAGAGGAGTAAAGCTTTCGTTTCTCGTGCTCGAAGATGAAAGCAGTAAGCAGCGTTTAAACTTTGATCAACTTTTAAAACTTTCTTTCCTCCAGATTCTATTGCTAAGGTTTGGATTAATTTCCCTTTTCATCTCACAAGCATTCTCCAATACAGAAGCAACATCTACTTCGGCTACAACTATCACTACGAAGGCAAGTGATCCAATTACTGCTGAGACGAAACCAGAAGAAACTCAAGTAGTTCCTTCTGGAGATAAGCCTGTGCAAAGCTCTGAGGACCAGCCGAAAGAACAAAACGATGGCACAAATGAACACAGCGAACAATCTTATGCAAGAGGAAATATGTTTGAATATGCTTTTTCAATGTCTCACGGAAGCCCTTCGCAAATAGCAGCATCAGATGGCAAAGAATCAGCCACTCCACAGGGCGAGAGCGCGCCTCAACAGCAGCCTCAAATAGAGTTTTTATATCATCGACAGTACCATCCTCAACCTCAAAGCGCTTATGGACCGACAGAGTACTACGGACCACGGAATAACGAACAAGCTGAAGAATTTTTCCGAAGTGCATTCAAAACGAACTATGCTCCAGAACAACAGACAAACCAAGATTATGTTGACCCTAATTCCGTTCCTACTAAACGAACTGGTAACTCGTATCCTCAAGCGCAACAAACCCAAACTCATACACGGACACATCCGTTTCGATACAGTTACCCAACGCACGAACGTTTGGATCATCATCGTACTCCAAGCTTTGCATATTCTGCACCTCCACCGTTTCCGTCTTTTGCAGACAAACTTCCAGAAAAAGAATTTGAATCACTTCCTATTCCACGTGGATTTCTAAATCCAGGAAGCAGTGAATCTCGTGGAAAAGTTATTAGAGTAAAAGTTGGTAGAGAAAATAATGAAGGTAAGCCTTGGGGAATGAAGACTACATTCAAGTATAGAGATCCGAAAAAACCAGAACGCTATATGGAATACACCGAAACCAAAGTTTCTATGCAAAAAAATACAGGTTCACCTAGAAATGGTCCATCCGATAGGACTATCTTCGAAAATTTCAGATCACATTTTCATCCTCCTCACTTCAATGATGGTTTTGACATCGATGCACACGAGCCCTCAGAACCTTTCTTTTAAACTTTATCTATTCAAGACATTAAAAACTGCAGCATTGATGAATCTAATGAAACCGTTTAAAGAGTTTATTTATTAAATGATCGAGTGTACAGATGTTTTTTACACGTTTTAAATAAATCTGATCATTTTTGTAAAGAAGAATTACTTGTAGCCACTTTCTGAACGACTGCCACACTGTTAGATGTTGATATAGGTTTCATAATTGTTCCGGGTTCAATTTTGAATGCAAATTGTAGGAAAAATTGTTTTGAGTCTTTGTTCCACAATGTCCAAAATTTGCCTTCAGATTTATCGACTTCTCTACTTGGAACTTTAAAGCCAATAGTTTCATATGGTTCAGCTGCAAACAGAACATACTGCCAGCGACGATCGGGAGGTTCAATTTTCTGTTCATAGGCTGACATAAATCTGTGCCTGGGAACGATGTGATCCGCGACTTCGGGATAATCAATCTGTCAAAGGGAGTAATGAACAGTTAATGAAGCTGATTCATTATCATCGACCAAATAAAATTTATTGTAAACTTCACTCTTCAGCAATAAAATTCAATTGCAAATATAAAAGAAAAAGACTAGTTACTGATCGCTATTTGATTTTTTAGCAAATCTCGAGGAAATAGAAAGAAAACGAAAGAATTCACACATTTTTTCAAAGCTCAATCAAACGATTCAAACAAATGAGTTTAAAGACTGATTAGAGATTAAAGCAACAAACCTGAAACAAAAGTGATTGTTGACCAGTTTCGGGATCTAACTGTTTGGTAACACGATAACCCGGCCGACCGATTTTGACGAATTTCTTGACGTCAACTCTAGGTTTTGAGGGTTGCGGCAAAAGAGGAGAATCTTTAGCATCTTTAGCCGCTCTTCGAGCTAAATTTGACTGATGCTTCTTTCCCTGAGTGTGGGCCAAATACGAGCCTTCGTTATTATGAAGTGTCAGACACAACTT
The DNA here is from genome assembly GCA_003675995.1 of Dinothrombium tinctorium. Lineage (NCBI taxonomy): Eukaryota > Metazoa > Arthropoda > Arachnida > Trombidiformes > Trombidiidae > Dinothrombium > Dinothrombium tinctorium. The sequence goes on along the minus strand of NCKU01000544.1, from coordinate 10,320 downwards.
GCATTCATAAGAACCCAAATGATTTTTCATAAAATATGGGTCTTTGCTTAAATCAATCGTTTCCAAAGCAAGTTGTCGCAATCGTTCGCGTCGATCGCGATTGGTTTCACTCCAACTCGCGACACCACCACTGCCGGTTTTGCCGCCCGCTCTGTGCTGAAAATCCATTATTTTTTGTTTCGAACCAAAAACACAAAAATGAATCGACAATGGTTCGAACGACGGCCACTCGCTATTCCTCAGGGATCGTTGTGAGATTACAGTTACATAAGTTATTTCGGGAATCGTTCATTGATTGAAAGTAAAGTTTGTGAATTTGTTTAAAAGCAAGCGATGGGAAAATGCGAAAAAAGAAGAAAGCATTGAACTGAATGCCATTCATTGGTAAGTAATGATGAAAACGAGGGCATCGCGAAAGTGTTCCTCAATTGGCAGTGCATTCGAAGACGCGTCATTTTAGAAGAGGCGATCGATTGGTGAGCATTTGGCGGCGAGAGTGCGCTGTGGGCGCACAACATCACGTCTGCGTACAGTGCGTTCGAAAAGAAATCAGTGTTTTGTAAAAATTGAATAAATATTTATTTATTTTTTAAATTATTGTCATTTTTTCGAAAAAGGCAAAATTCACATTAATTTGTTTTTGTTTCTCACCGCAATCGGGCCGTCGTAAGCATCGTTCACGAATACCACGAAAAGAGAAGCGATGAAAATGAGTGCGTTTACAGCGTCGAGGCTATTTGTCTCTTCGATTCTCGTTGTTTTTTGTTTTATGCATAAATTAATCGCAATAATCGTCATGCGAAATGTACTTGGATTACCAGGTCTGTGGTCGCCTGTTCTCAGCTGCTCTCATCTTTCTTATTCGCATAGATTACGTTTTGGGCGAACTGCTCGCCAACAGTAATGTCATTCGAAACGGACGATTAATCATCAACGCTGAACTCGAGGAAAGCTCGAATGATTACGAATCTGATCAGGATTTAAGCAAAATCGTGAACACGGTTCATTTAAATGAAAATCCAAATTTAATTCGTTTCACGCCTCAAAAATTGCATTTTAAACAACAGTAAGGATACATTTCATACTTTTTCACCGCAATTTTCACGAATTCTATTTGAAGCAAACACATTTTACTATCGCGCTTTTATCGCGTTTTGTGCCTTTTTTCGTCACGGTTTACAAATTCTTTGTGTTTCATTTTTACTGCGATCACAAATTTAGTTAATTTTCAATTCTTAACATCTTGTATTTTGCAGCTCCGTTGGCATACCATATGTCAAAAAAGTGGTAATCGAGAATCCACAAGATATATCGATTCAGATGTTGTCGATTTCTGGAAACACGGTCCATTTTCATTGTTCTTTTTTTGAAGATAAAATAATGCAACCGAATGGCAACACGAGTTTTGATGTAGTTTTCTTAGCACGACAAGAAGGTTTTGTCAGTAACACATTGTATATTCATACGTCAATTGGTTCATTTAAGTACCAAGTCTCTGCTATCGGAGTTCCGAATCCATACCGCTTAAGGCCACTAGTTGGTGCAAAAGTACCACTTAATTCTAGCTACTCACCAATAATACACATATATAATCCGCACACTTCAACTCTACAATTGACTGAAATGTATTCAACCGGAGGTGGATTACATTTGGAGCTGCCGAATGGCAATAATGACGGTACAAAGGATTTATGGCAAATCGCACCGTTTGAAACAAAGGCTGTTATGAGGGCTAATTTTTTGGCGCGAAGCGAGAGGAATCATACTGCTTACATAAGGATAAAAACTAATGCATCGGACGACGAAACAAAGCAGCTAATACTGCCTGTTGAAGTAGAAGTTAGCAGTGCACCAGGGCTTTATTCTCCTGTTGATGTGCTAGACTTTGGCGTAACGAGAAGCACAGACGAATCATTGAAATTATCTCTTCAGATTTTAAACGCAGGGACAAAAACAATTACAATTCAAAACGTAATTGCAACGCCTGTGAATGAAGCTTTAGACATTGAGTTCAGTTCTGTAAATCCTGTCCGAGTTTCACCGAATATATACCATCCAATGGAGATTGCAAAAGTCACTCTAGAACCCAAGAAAATCACGAATTGTTTGAAACAATGCTCAGGCAAAATTGTGGTAAAATCAAAAAATAATCAATACAAACTTGCAATTCCTTATCAAGTGACATTATTGAGCGGACATCTTGGCTACAATCACAGTCAAACTCAATTCTACATTCCACCCTTTCTTAACAAAAAAAGCGATGAGGAAAAGAGAGTATTGCACATTTCAAGTTATTTTAATTTTAGCTTGGTCGTACACTCTGTTTCTTTACCTGATGAGGCAAAACCATATTTTAAAATAACACTTATAGAACCAATGATGAAATTAAAACCGAATGAAACCATGCCTCTTGCAACAATCACCTTTACACCTTGTAAACAATTAACTCGATTGCAAACATACTTTCGTTTGCACACAAATATCAGTTATTTCGATATTTCTCTTAATGCCTATTCCGGTAAACTAGAAGTGGTAAGATTTGGTATTCAATTAATTCGGATTATTTTTCAACCTTCTTTATTTTTTTTTAACAGTTTGTTCCACATTCTTTAAATCAAACTATTCTCAATTTTGGCACCATTGGCTTGCATGAAGAAAAGTCTTTGGTATTTTCTGTTGTGAATAATAATCCCGTCGATGTTAAAATTAAAAATTGGGGATGTAACATAAGTAAAGCACATGTTGATTTAATCGGTATTGAAGAGGGTAATGTGACAGCAATCGCACAAAAAACGAATTACTCCCATCTTCAAAAACAGAATGTAAGAGACGTATAAACGATTCTTTTCTATCAACAATTTAAATCTTTTTTGCCTAGTTACTTAAGCTAAAGCCAAAACATTTCGCTATTTTTAAACTCTATTTAAGCGGCTTTGACAAAGAAAGCAATTTCTATGGAGAGACATTTGTGGAAACAGATTTTGAAGTTCTAAAAGTTTCTTTTGTTGGTCGTGCGATTGAAGGTAGTTTATCAGGTGATAACATATTCATATCAAATTCGTTCCCTGGTCGAGTATCATCCCAAACTATTCGCATAAGTTGTTCATTTACTTCAGACGTCGCTTTAAAATCAGTTAGCATCTTACCAAAAGACGAAACAAGGTTTTCTTTCGAGCCCCACTTGACATCCGGTGCTTCAAGAACAGTATTAAAATTTGGCGAAAACATAATTGGCAAGCTATTTTTTGATCCGTACAAATTATGTGGTCATTTGAAAAGTTGCTATACAGGATTAGAAACATCTAAAGAAGGTAATTTATTTCTTGGCGAAGATGCGCGAAAACTTTTAGAATCAAAAGGCTTAGAAGCATTTGACGCGTATACGGCTTACAAGGAATTTAAAACCGAAATCACTTTCTTTGATTTAGTTGGTCATTTATGGCTATTGGGTTTGGCTTTGCATCCTGATACTGGTTATATTGACAAGGAATTGCACAAATTGTTCTTTTCTCGATGGATCAGTATGCAGCAAAATGAACGAATGTGAGTTTAATTCAAGTATAATTTTTTAACATCATCATTATCAGAATCAATGCCACTCTTGACGTAGAAGTAGATAGTGGTCAGCATGTTCAATTGAACGTACAGTCAACTCTTCAGTGGCCGAGACTTATTCACGGAGGAAAGAACTACCTGAAATTTCCCATCAGTAAATTTGGCAACACTACTGTAAGTTAATGAAATCTTTCAAGTTTTACCAGCAAACTCATTTTCTTAGGTTAAAGAAGTATTAATCGAAAATCCATCAAGCCAACCGATTTTGGTTCAAATTGTATTGTTATCTGATTATCCGAATCCTGATGCTGCATTACAATCTCTAACAAGTTTTAACTTTTGGACAGAATCAGAGCTAAAACGGGCAGAAATATCACCTAAAAGCTTTACTCTGATTGATTCAAATGGTTATTCTATGCCTCCTTCATCGCCATCAGAGCAGCCTTCAAACATTCAGAGAATTAAAAATACATTCGCAGTAACGCCAGCTCTAAATTCATTAACATTAGTTATGCCTGTTGGCTATCGAACTCGTGTTGCTGTTGGCTTCACACCACAATATGTTTCAGATGATTATGCAAAAAATTCAGAAGTTCCTCACATATCCTCCACATTTCTACTGATTCGAAACAACTTAACCATATTCGATGCAATTCATTTATCCGGCGAAGGAGGATCAGGTCTACTTAAACTTGGGAATCATTTACCTGGTTTAAATTCGATTTTATCATTTGATGTTCAAGAAAAGCATTTGACTAAAAGCTGCAGGAAATCTTCATCTTCATCTGCAACAGAGCCTGTTTTTACTGTTCAAAAAAGCTTCAATTTAGTGAACTATGGCAAATTGCCCATTAAAATTAGTGGATTTTTAATAAGTCCTCCTTTAGGCGCAATCGCTACAGTTCCAAGCGCAGTGAGGAAAAGTGGTCATTGGACACAAGTCCTCATTCGGTCGATGGGGATTAATAAATATTTGAACTCTTTTATGGGAAACTCTTTTTGCCAAGGATTTGGTTTTAAAGTTTTGAATTGTGATATTGATGAAAATGAATCATCAAAGAAACTAGAAATAAACAAAAAGAAAAATAAACAAATCATAGTGGAACCAAAAGAACATGAATTCACATTACGACCCAACGAAGCAAAGAAGATCCATATCGCATTCACTCCTGATTTTTCACTAGCAAGAACAAGTGCCATTTTAACGATATTAACCGATGAGGATGATGCAACTTCAATCGATCTACTTTCAGAAGCATCTGGTAAAACGGTGCGAAAGAAGCCCATTATTCAATATTCATTAGTTGCAACTGTTCCCAAACACTTATTATTATTATGTAGTGAGGCTATTCCTCGACCCTATTGGGAACTTGCTGTTTATTACACATTAGTTATCTTTATGGTTTGTTTACATCTTTTGTCCGTTATTTCCGCGTTCTTCGATGGAGCCAGAATTCTTAACTTTTCTTTTTACCCTGCAATTGTTTTGACAAAAGCAATTTCCCCAACCGTTAATGGAGAACGTGTTGACAATATAGAATTCATTCAGCATATTATGGATTCGGGCAAAGAGAAGAATAAAAAAGCAGGAGAAGCCAAAAATACAAAGCAGAAAAAAGTTGTGAAGGAAGTTTCTAAACCTGCGAAGAAATCTTCGAACAGTGAAAATACAGATGAAACTGTCAATACAGATGGAGCTTCTTGGACGTCATATTTGAAGAAAAAATTTGTAAGGAGAGATTCTTCAGGAAGTGATAAAAGTAGTTCAACGAGTGGCAAGAAACAGAGAGATCGTAGAAAGACTGATAATAAGAAGAAAGAAACAACAATTCAAACCAAAGAAAAATTAAACGGTGATGCAAATCAAGCTGGGTCAGCGAAAAGAAAATTGAACGCTAAATCATGGTTTTCTTCTTTGTCATCTATTTCATCACCACCTGCAGAACCTCCTCCGCCATTACCATCGTTTCCATCTGCATTTGATGATGATAGCGATAAATCAATTTCGAAAACTAAAGGAAAGAAAGGCAAAACAACAAATAATTTAAATAACTCAAATAATTCGCAATCGAATGAATCGAATTTGTCACTTGAATTACCGTATAAACCGCCTACAAAACCTTCGAAACCACAAACACAATTAAAAAAATGTAAACCTCAAGATACAAGTAAAAATGGTAGAAATAGTGGCTTTGATTTAAATATGGACACATGGTCAAATTTCGATTCAAATGATGATTCGAGTTGCTCAAAAGCTATTTGGGATTCACCAATTACAATGTTTGATACAGAAAAAGCCATGAGTGAATTGGTAAAGCAAACGGAATCTTTTGCTACTAAAGATAAGAGGGTCATAAAGAAACCAATTAATAAAGATGCGATAGGCACAAAATCATCACTTTGCTCATTTGATTCGCCGCAAAGAGGGCTATCGGAATCGCCATTGGTCAATACCAACTTGGAGACAAATATTTTGAAGAACTCATTCAGTCAAGAAATTAAGAGGCCAAAACCTTCTTTGACTCCTCCGGCTTGGCGAATCGCTTCTTTGGACACGACAAATTCGTTTCGTTCTGCAACCCCTCCTGTTGTGCCTTCAGGTGTACTGCCTTTCGACGATTCTCTTAAGCACGCACCGAATTTAACAAGTTTCTTAGGCAATCAAACTTGCGTGAGTTCCACGCCTTCGACAAGTTCTTGGATTACGGACGCTTTGCTTGATAACGAATTAACTTATTTGAAAGACTCGAGTGCCTCGTGGAACAGTTTAGGCACTGAGAGCTTATTAACGCATGCAAAAAGCGAATATTTGTCTCGTGATCAGTTACCAAATGAGTCTCGGCTTAACGAATGGACACGATTCGGTGGAGTGGATTTGAACGCGACAAAATTATGGGAAAGTTCAAATCCAAGCGTCAGTTCGCCGTCAATACGCAACATTTCTAGTCATTCAGTTTGGAGTAACGAGCGAAAAGCGAATAACAACGTTTGGGCAGCAACTGGTGACAACGCTTCACCTGATTATTGGTTCAATGTAAACGATCGAGTTACGTCGACAGCAGCCTCTACGACTACCCGCGCCTCAGAGACCACATCAAATTTCAGTTTGTTTGGTACCTCGCCGTGGACACCTATCACCTCTTCAGAATCACGGTCGCCGAATTCAATGGCCGCACCCGACACTTTGTGCGCTTCAACAGCTTCTTCATGGTCACAAAATCTATTCGGCTTTTCGTCAGCTGTCGACTCCAAGCGAAACGAAAATTCAAAATCCGACTCTACGCCAACACAATAAGTTGACGAAGTGTTGATGAGTTGAGTACAATTAATTGCATTTGCTGTTAAACAACAAGTGAAAACTGCAGCCGTTTTTCCAAACAAATAAAAATTTTTTGCAGTGTACTTTTCGTTTCTTTTCCAAAAATAAGAGTTCGGCGCGAAATAATTGTTTTCGAAGTTGCGACAACTGTTGATTCGCATTGCAATTCGCCTTTATTCAGTTTATATGCTACTTTTTGGAGTGTTGAAGTAAGTGCCGACGATAGCTCAGTTGGTAGAGCGGAGGACTGTAGTAAGCTTCGCTGAGATCCTTAGGTCGCTGGTTCAAATCCGGCTCGTCGGAAGTACTTTTTGCTTTTTTTAAATTACATTTTGCGAAAGCGTTAAACACGCGCGAATAAAATGTGATTCGAATCGCGTTTTTATTGCCACTCGTTACGCGATCACACTTTAAATGCAATGAGCTTTTTTAAAAAGCATTGCAAACGCGACGCTAAATGAAACAATTTTAAATAAATGAAAATAAATATTTTTGTGTTTGTTTATTCTTAATTTGAGACGCTTTTAAAATTGTTTCTCGAGTTTAAAATGACAAAAATATGAGAATTTTACAAAATGAAAGATGATAGTTCTCAAACAATGCTTTACTACAAAACAAGAGATCGACGGACAGCGAAAAAAAAATGAAAACACTATTTATGACTCGATTTGTGTTTGCTTTCACTCCGCGAACGTTTTCGGTGTTTTCCATGCTTCTTACGCTCGCTTTCATCACGCTTCCGTTTCTTCTCTTTCGAGCAGCAATCGTCGCTGTCGTTTTTCTTGCGCTTTTTCGCCTCATGTTTACTTTTCTCGTATTTACTCCACATTTCTTTCTCTTCTTTCCGCTGATTTTGACTGTTCACCGCCATAATAGTGTTTCGCAGCATTTGCTTCCCAGCTTTCGACACGATCTTCATTTTTGCTCGTTTCGCTTCTGGCGGCGTTCACAATACGCAGAATTCGAGCGCTTTTTGCGTTTTTTCGTTTCTTTTTTTAACGAAATTTCGGAAATTCGCGAAAAACGAACGCTGTGTCCGCTTTCGGGGGGCGATTGTTAAAAACGCGCGATCGCATTCGAAGCGAAGCCCCTTTCGATCAGCTGTTTGCGGAATGCTTTTCGAAGTTTCGGTAATTTGATTTCGATTAAAACGTTTTTAATGTAAACGAATTCAAAGAAAGCGATGATCCGATCGCGAATCGAGCGAATTTTGCGAAAAACGCTTGACGCCAAATGGTTGTCACGGCTTAAAAAGAGTTATTTCTTCAAACACGGCGCTCCTTTTTTGGTAGTACACTATAGCGATGTCAAAATTTTAGTTTCATTACAATTTTGGTGAATATTAATTCATTTAAGGTATTCGTCATCGGTGGAAGTTTTGCCTTGTCGCAGTTCACAACCATCCGTTACGATGTGGCTACACATAAACAAACTTATGGGGTTAGTTTTTTTTTCTGTACTTTTCTTTTTTACTCACCATTTTTATCAATTGAAGCTCACTCCCGAAGTAGTGAAAAAATTTGGTTCTTTTAAGCACAAATCAGACATTGACGAGGAGTATCAAAAAATGAAACAGAAACTAGATGTTGATAATTGGAAGAACATTCGCGGTCCGCGGGAATACGAAGAGCTTAGTCCAGAATATAAAGAATTGATCGAAAAATTGAAAAATAAGAAAAAGCAGAGAGACAAAGAAAATTGAATTTATTTCAATAGGTGAGTTATCAAAAATTCGATTTGTAATTAAATTTATATAATATAAGGTAGAAAAACTAAAATCCTAAAACATAGGTTTGCGAATTTGATAATAAACATTTATTTATTTATTCATTCATTTTACACGAAATACATTTTATTGCACTGTAAAATTAAAAAGATGATAGTTTTGGTTCAAAGTTTAGTTAGTAAGTTTTTACAGTGAAACCTGATACTTGGATATTATTTAGTTAATAAATTCTATAAATGCGATATTCGAATGTTTGGTGTTAGAGCCTTGCTTTCAATGCATGATTCTTTAGTCTCTAAACAATAATTTTTAAACCAATGACGAGAGATGAACAATTTGCATTTTATTTTCATAATTAATGTTGGTCTCTAAAGAGCTGTCGATGTGGTTGTTTTCAATGAAAACGGCAAACTTCTCCCTTTAGCATTGATGGCGTATACATTAAGCATGAATGTTGTATTTGTGGGAAGATTCTGTATCCAAAATTCAGGGTAGACAGAAGTCAAGTTTGAGTACAATTGGTTTGAGTTAAACTCGTACACTTCGAGAATGAAGCTTTGCTTCAAACCGCCGTCATATCCTGGCACACATACCACATATACGGAATCGAGCGATTGATTTCTCACTCTGCAGTTATTTATTGTTTCCGGAGGACCTAAAATACAAATAAACGAAAATAAATACAAATAATTACTTATAAATTGTAATTTATCTATTTACTCTCATGAGTCAAGTGAAAAAATTCTTACTCGTTGGCAGAAGTGTATAAATACATGGTTGCTTTTGACGACCAACTATATTCTCTCCCCAACAGTGCACATTGCCATAATCAGAACTTGACCGCGGTATATACGAAGCAATACTGGTTGTACCATTCGAAACAAATGAGTGAATATCAACTGTTTCAAATGAGTTATTTAACTGCCATTTAAAACTTAGAACTTCGGGTTCTGCATTGACTTGACAAATCATATGAATCAGCTCATTTTTTGCGACACCGTAAACATTCTTTTGACCAAATTTACATTCAGGCGCAACTGTATGAAAAGTTAAAATCGATTGACTCTAAGATAATGGATTACTTTTTAGATATATTTAAAATTTGAAATAAAAATTTTAAATATAATATTCTTAATAGTAAAAATGCATTCGGATAAACTCTAAAAGTAAAAATTTTAATCAATCTACATTTTGCTTTTAATTGTTTGCTGTCCAAATTTTGTTAAAATATTGCATCTGCATGATTCAATATATATATTGAGAACATTAAAGATAGAATATTGGCGTGTTCACAGCAAATTTTAATTATGCTATCGTGTCATTTCTTCTCTTAAAGCAATAGAAAAGATTTGGTAGAAAATATAATAATTATTGTAGAAATTATGACTAATAATATTGTATTATTAATATAATAGTTTATTTAATTGTATTCAACTGATTTAAAATTATAGCTTTTACTAATAAATCATCATTCATTTCTCCTACAGATACAATAAAAAACGATGAGTTTTTCTCGCTTAAAAGCAGAAGTTTTTTTTGACTCAGATTTTGTCAAAGTGTTGCATCTGCACGATTCAATATAAACACAACAGTGTTGTCATATTCATTTTTGCATTAATGAAACGATAAACGAAAAGTTTAAAAAGATAAGATATTAAATTTAAATAGAAGTTTTAAACACTGAAGGTAGAGCCAAAGGAACAGTGGCCCATTATGCAGC
>NCKU01000543.1:0-38617 GCA_003675995.1 Dinothrombium tinctorium | reverse complement strand
GAAAAGGGCGACCTGAAAGTCAAGAAGACAGATTAAAATGCAAGAGAGTTCACTCTTTATCTTGTTCACAAATTTACCATATTCTTGAATTCAAACATTATCTTCAAAATAAATTAAATTAATGAGCGTTTTGTGTCACGTTTTGTGATATGCTTTTCGCTGTGAGAAACTTTTTTCTGTCCCCTGTAGTACAATCTATTCACTTAAGTAAAAGTAAAATAATATTGAAACATAGAGAAACCTTTTTAACATGTTTGAATTAGAAAACAGAGTGTAAAATTTTGAATTTTGTTTGTAATACTTTTGAAACAATTAAACTTCCAATTGAAAAGTTTTTCATGATATTTGTGATAATAAATATTTTTGTATTTTAAATTATTTTGACCGCAAATTTTTAAACTTCCATTCAGTGTCCACACATGTGCATTCATTCAAAAACTCATAAATTCACCAAATACTTTAAAACAATCGACAAAAGTATCACTATAACCATGTTATTCTACCGCTTTTCATTGCGTTCAATATTCTTACCGTGCTGAAGAGAGATTTTAATTTTAGATAGAATTCGGTAAAAATTTGGAAAACCACAATTCGTTTATCGTGTCTGTGAAGTAAACATGAGTTTAATTCATTTAAAAGATATCAAGTACCGTATGCCAATGTTCATAACATCTAACAGTATCTCAATGACATTAATTGTTTTCGCTGGTTTTTGCTAGCTCCAGTGCGAGTATTAGCGCGTTTTAAAATCCGAATAGGTGAAATAACTCCTCTCTCGTGAAAATTTTTTATAGTCCCTAATATATATAAAGCGGTGACGTTTCCGCTTAATAAACATATCAATTTAAATATTTGTTCCCCCGCACATGATCTTTAGGTATACCGAGGATTGCCTGATATGGCTTCTGAGTGGGAATCGGCGCCGTTTCGGAAGAGTGATTGTTAAGATTTGAAACTGTTTGAAACGAATTGTAATGAGTTTTTAGGTGTTTGAAAAGCTTGCATTCATATCGAATTCTTTCTCAGGCAGTAAAACAACTTTTTACCGCTTATGCGGATAGTGGTTACCAAATCTTTTTTTGAATTTTTTCGTTGAAGTTCTCATATAGGGATATAAGGTAGTTTTAATATCAGGAAATGATTTTTAACTCACTCTACACAATGCTTAGTTATTCAAATTTTTGATTTAGTTTCACTCAAATCTTTCTTCAAATTTTAGCATCATTTTCGATTTCGCGGCTTTGTTATCCAACTATTCATAATTTCGAAAATCCGTTGCCTCAGAATTTTTGAGGCGTTGTTTTGTTAATCAGTGCATTTCTCAGAATTTTTACGCTTTTAATTAGCGAAATATGGACAATCAAACTTTTGTAGCTTTATAAAATCACAATGAATTGTGAATTATCACCGTTTAATAGTAATTATAAGTAAACGCATATAAAAAATTTATGTTATATCAAAAAACCTGATAAATCAATGAAAAAATGTGAGCAATATTGCAAGATAAAAACTGTTTCGTAATATATTCGAACGTAATTAAGAATGTTCCGCTCGCTTTTTTATCTTGGATTTTAAGAAAATTTTTATTTTTGGATAAAACTACAAAAATTACACTGACTTATCTTGGTTTAACTTCAGAGCTTCTCGTTCATGAAAAAAATTAAAATGTTATAATTTATCTTAGATTTACCTTAGTTTGGTGTTAAATAAAAATATCATCAAAAGCTCAATATTAAACCAAATTTTGTATAATTATTGAACAAAGCAAATTCAAATAATCAGCGAACCAAATTGGTACGTTAGTTGAAATCGAAGTAGAAATGATAATCAAGTCAAAAATCAAAAAACTAAATGAAAATTTTCACACAATTTTTGCTTTGTAAAATGAATGTTATTTTGGTACAGCAAGCGACAAAAAAACTTCTCACCCTGTAAGTGGTGATTCGCTTTCTTAATGGGTCTCATTTAACGAAAAAACAACTTTCGTTTCCCTGAACTGAGAAATTATTTTGCCCTCTACATATTATCGAGCGCTTCATATTTCTAACAATCATGCAAAGTTTTATAAACGTATTTCATGAATAAGTAACTGAAATCTTAAGGTACGTTTAGAAGGTATCATTAGAAAGATGATCGATCAGCAACCACCACTTTAAGTAATATGATTTTCACTCGTTTTAAACATAAACGTTTTTCAGTTAATTGCAATAACTCTTCATTTTTTTCTTGAATGTATAAACTCTAAATTTTGAGTTTTATCGCGGTAAAAAAGCGATTCTTAAATTTTTTAAAAGTTACTTTTGAACTTACTCTTTACTCTTTTCAACTTATGACTCGGGCCTTAGCATCACAATAATTTAGTTTAGAGTGGCGGATCCTATGGTTAAAATCTAGAGTTTAATAATGGCACAAATACAAAATGCATTCGTCTCGAGAAATACACAAATTAATAAGTTTAACCGAGCAACGAGAATACTCGTGCGAGTGTGGGTGAGTGATTAGTAAAATGAGGCATACGGTCGCGCCGAGCTCGTAGAAACGGCTAGTAAAGTTACGAACACACAATAATTTAGTAAAAAGCTCGAATGTGCATTGTGCACACACTTTTAATGTTAAAGTATTGCCATTGCTTAGGCGATAACCAAATTTGTCATGTTTTACTGCAGATGCAAAGGGCGAAGTACGAAAATCTACGCCCATAACTATTCATGTGGAGTCTATTGCGATATGAACGGTGTTGTGGCAAGCGTGCACGCCGCAATATAATTATAACAGCTATCGAAAAATTCGGGTGCGTTCTCAATCTTATCTCATTGGAAGATGAGGTGATGCATTTAATACAGCATAACATGAAATAACATTTCTTAATTCGTTTTTAAAAGCATTTTTACCGGTAAAGCCTTAATTTAAATAATTTTTGTTCATCATTGCTTCTACGTGAGTAATGCGACTAACGATTTCCATAGGTGTTTAATATGCAAATTTTGAAGACATCAAAAAAATTGTAACAAAAATAAAAAATCCAATCATTATTCGCCAGTTTTTCAAATTAACCGTCAAAAATTTAAGTTATTGCACTTGTAAACTTATTAATTTTTCTTATTTCATTATTAATTCACAGAAAGCTGATGATAAAATGGTGAAATTCTAACTTAAAACATTATTTGGAAAGCAGATCTTTTTGTCAACAACCTTAAAGCATCCTTCTCGAGTGTACAAACTCATTTTATTTCTCTTTCAAATCTTTAGAAGCAATAAAAAATATAGGCTTTGTTTATCACCTCATTTTTAATTCATTTAGTTTTACGCAAAAAGCGTGTTTTGATCATTTCCATATGATTTCGAAAGAAACAATCGTTTAAAACTTTTTTCTTCTTTTGACTTTGAATTTTAAAATTTTGAATGAAAAACAAAATAAAGCGGATCAAGAATTTGAGACCACCTTGAGTTAATTTTATGACTTTTCTTAATAAATATTAATTAAGAGATAAAATTAAAATTAAATGCAAATTTTTTAGTTACTATAAAAAACTCTATTCCATTAAAATTGTTATTTTAAAATTAAAATTTCACACAAACTAATTCATCAGTAAAATAGAATCGAATCAAAACGAAACCCACACCGTTCAGACAACGGCAGTCAATCGTCGGATGCGGATGAATAGAATTAAAAAAAGCGATTTGATTAAGATTGTTAAACATTCCTCATCATTATTTTTCATGCCTTTTATAATGCAAATTCTTAGCAGGGTGGTAGCATTTGTAAGCTCGCTGTACCACTTTTATAATAAACTATAATTTGCTAGTGTTAAACTTATTAAAGATAAAAGATAAATTTCAAGCAAGATTAATTCAAATGATGTACACAGATGAAATATGAGAATTAAAATTTTAAAATTGAGTGAATTTTTTTTAAGCTCAAATTATTAGTTTAAAATTCTTGAAACTGAGCTGTTAGTCTCTTAAAATTTTCGAAAAATTGAAAATTTTTTAGGATTTTTACTTTTTTTTCCAAAATAACTTTTCAAATGAACGTTGGTATTTGAAATTTGATAACTCGATTTTTTTTTAAAGAACTCAATAACATGAGATTATAAAAAAGAAGAATACTTAGTTTAAGATATGATTTCATTCAACGTACATTCCAAAACACTTAAGTGCTATCAGAAATGCACCGACAAAAAATATCTGAAAGTGTTTCAGCCAAAATTTCATATTTAACCAAACTACAAACGTTTTATTCTATTCATTTTGCTCATCCACTTTTTTCTTTCAAATTTTCTCACAAAATATTAAATTTGTTTGAGCTTTCTTCAAGTTTCGGTCTTGATTCCAGATTGAATGGTGCATTTGAGTTCGTTTTGATATTTAAAACGCTTCTGAATCATTTCTAATCTGCACTCTTTAAAATTTACTCATTAGTACAAAAAATTATTTAATAAAAACTTGTGAACTACAGAAGCACAAAAAATTTTCCCACCTGTCAGTAGGGATTGGCTTCCTTATGATGCAACGCCAGGCAACGCAAAAACAAGTTTAGCACTCTTAACTTGGGAAATTATTTTGCTGTCTGCTGTAAGAAGATTTCGACATTCACTGGACATGTAAATAAATAAATTTAGATATTAATTTATCGAAAATGATTTATGAAGATGAATGTATCGCCAAAATAAATAATCGGTAGGAAGAGGTAAACAAATAGCTTCCTGGTTTATTTAGATGAAATTTCCTGTGAACTGTTCGATGAGAAGTTTCACACTAAAACTTAAGATAAGTAGGTAATGTTGAATCCTTGAAGTTCTCTTCATTTTTTTTTTGCGTTGCAATCAAAATGTGACAGAATCGACCGCGTTTTATGTAAGTGCTAAAAGGCACTTACTCAATAGGTAATCCAAATCTGGCAGAAGAGTAACTGCTCCAGCCACATTATCGATCGAATGCAACTGGAAAAAGATTTGCTTCTATTCTTGAACAATTTTCACACATTTGATTTAATTATTAAGTAATTAAAGCGGGTCAAGAAGTGCAAATTCTGGATTAAGCCATCTGAGCGATGTGGATGGCTAGAGTCCGAAGAGGTGTAAATTCTATTCAGTTACCATTGTTTTAATGAAACAAAAAATCTCTTAATGAGTTGTTAATTGAGAACGAGTAGCTTTTTTAGTTCCCAATTCAAAAAAATGTGTCGCAATCACTTTGAAAAATTTATCGTCATACTTGTGATCACAAAGCTCATTAATTATTAATTAATTGATTAATTTAATCGATTAATTTGATTGGAACTATGAGTAGCATTTAAAAAACGAAACGCCCATTTTTAATCTTAAATTTTATATTACTTTTTTATTTCTTTGAAAACCGATTTCAAATCTTTTAAAATTCTCAGTTTATCTTTATAATTGTCGAATTAAATTATTTTTGCTTCGATCTCGAAAGCTTGAAAAGAAAGTAAATTCAGTTTTTTTTTTCTTACACTTATTAATACACTTCAAACGATTTCATAGCAATAAATTGTGCACAATTGCTGAAATTTTCATTTCAGCTTCATTTGAATGCATGAATTTCGATTTTGACCCAAATCAATTAACAGTTTGATCGATGACTATTTAATCTCATCTGGCAAAATGTGGCAATGAAACCTTATACGCCTGACATAAAGAGAGAAGATTTATTGCGACGAAAAACCGCAAACCTTTAAAAGAATTCTACTCCATTACGCTTTAGTCATTCTAAAACATTTTTTGTGCGCTGTGTAGAATTTTAATTGTTTTTAATGTGTTTTTTCAGCAATTAAAACTGTTTAAAAATAGAATTCAACTTTTGTTTTAATTTAAACTATTGAGAAGCGAAGTTAACATTTGTAAGCTCTTATCACTCGTAGAGATCTTCAATTTCACATATTAACCACTTATCTTAAATTGCTAAACTTCTGTTAGAGAATTTTGAGTTATTTTTAAGTTAATGCGATTTTCATGAGCTCAAAAATGCTTACCTATGAAGCGAATTCAATCGCAAAATTTGATTTTATCGCTGAGATGAGTTTTTGTGGCGAAGATCAAAATTGTGCGTTCGAATTTCAGAAATCTTTAGAAACGAATTACTATTTTTGTCTCTTTTTTCATCATCATTTTCAGTTTTTATTCTCTCATCAACTTGAAACCATAATAAATATTGCGTCTACAGAAAAAAAAGAGTAGCGGACAAATTTAACGATTAGATCATTGCTCGCATTCAATTAAATTTACTGCATATGGAGCCAAACTTTCGCCGCTTCTAACTTACCCAATCTTGTCAACTTTTTTGTGTGTCTACAAAAGCAAAATGAACGAAAAATGAAGTTTGATGATTTATGAATTCGACTTTGATGCACTCTTTCAATTTTTTGAGTTCCAAATTAACTTTATTTTAGATTATTCTTTATAAATGTAAATCATTCAAATTTAATCAATAAAAATGAAGCGTCGAAAATGAAAAGAGAGATTGCAAAATTTTAAAGTTAAACGCTTAAGATTGCTTAAGTAATTAGCTGCTCCTATGTTTTCGTTCAATTGCAGCCTTTCTTTGAGGCATGTTCTTGCCGCCACAACAAGCTGCTTTCTTGCCGCAAATTTTTGCTCTGTTGGCCCGAATCTGCATCTTTACACGTACATTTCTTGTAATTTACATTCTTTACAGGCACAGCTTTTTTGGTTACATTTTAGACAAACGCATGCTTTCTCTTTGCAGTCTGCACACAGACACGCTTTGCAGGTACTGTCTGCATCGCTCGTTTCGCTGCTTCTTCGCTCGATCATCCTCTTCGTTCGCTTTCAATACTTTTTTAGTTGTAATTTTTGAGATCAACGCAAGATGAAATAATTTGAGATGAAATACAGGCTTTTGCGCGTGGCGCAAATGCTTATTTTTGGCATTTTATGGACTTTTTAATGCAATTGATGCTAAATGAGACTTGAAATTTAGCATTTCTGTTGAGAAATTGAACAAGCAAAAATCGTCTTGTTTTTTTAAATCTTGTTTTAGCGCTCATTTATAAATGCGGAATCAGCGACAGTAGAAATCATTTTATCATGTCACTCATAAATTGGTGTTACTGTAAAAGAGAGTTGCAGCAGGTGAAGAAAGAAAAAGAAGAACATGAGTTGAATCTTGTATGGTAATTATTGATAATATAATGAGATTCGAACCAATTATTTTTGAAAAATTATAAGTTTAGCACAAGAAAATTATAAATAGACGTAGTTGCAACAGCCGAAAATAATTCAAGTATTCAATTCGTAGGACAAATCTAAATGAAAAGGTTAAAATAACTTGAGTGAGGTTTTAAAATATCCGATAGACATTTGATACATCTTCTAATTTTTGTCGGTTTAATGTTTTCAAGAGATTTTTCCATTTAATTGTTTCTCGACGAAAAAGATTGAAGCCGCGATTTTTATTTTAATCTATTTTTAGACAACATTCATCCGCGTTCAGCTCTTTTGTTTTTAGAACGTTGGGCGTCAGTTTACTTTAAAACGAAGTAAAATCAATAAATAATTGCTCGCTGTACCATAAAACGAAGTGTCCGTTACGCAAGCTGCTTAGGAGGGCCATTAAATGTCAATGCATTGTATTATTTACGACTGTGTGTAATATGAATATGTTTCAATTGTTTTTCGCGTCAAAACGATTGTTGACATTTACGAATTTTACGCGATTAAACGAACACAGCGATTATTTCGGCGTATAATTTACTTCTCGCTTCGAATCAAAGCTTTTTCAATTTGTATCACACTTTAACAAATAAACAGAACGAATTTAACTGCTTTTTCTTTCGCTGACGAAATTTGTTTGAATTTTCATGCGAATTTTAAACGTTTCTAAAAAGCTTCGACGTTTACACAAGAAGTACAAAATGTAAAAAAAAGTAAACTTGTCTGAGTTTTTTCTAACCATTGAGAATATCGAATTACAGAGGACAAAAATAATGTGTTTTAAAATATATCCATAGCGATAGAGAGAAATAGCAGAACTTTAAACTCTTGCGAATAGCTATTCGAAAATCGCTTGAAAATTTTTGTTTCACTCAGTCAGTTTGAATTCTTTTTGAAATATTTTCGAGAAATGTTTAAAATTGCGACATTTTTGAAAACACAAGTGTTAAGACTATGGTTCTAACTAATTCTGTAAGTTTAAAACTTTGTAAAAGAACGCGATTGAGTGATGTTATGGTTTTTGAACCCATTCGTCGTCTTCTCTCTTTCCTCTTGAACTGCTTTCATTGTAAATATTTAAATTTTTGCCTGTCATTCATTCGTTCATTGAAATTAGTTACTTAAAACGAGATTCTAACTGAGTTAACAACATGTCATTTGAAAAAACAATAGCGAGTAAAGCAGAAGCGGCACAAGCATTGACTTCGGTTGGATTCTTTTCTTTTCTTTTCTTTTTTCCTCGCATATAAAGTGAGCTGAAAAAGTTAATTATCAGCGAAGTCATTTCACTCTTTTCGCTAAAATGAATCGATGCCAATAAATTCACCGCTTATAAATTCATGCGATAGAAAACAGGAAAAAAGTATAAATAAAATACCTTCACTCAGCGAATATATTTTTAAACGCGAAAAAGGAAATTGATTAGCATAAACTGCCATCGAGCCACCAAGTAGAGATGTTCAGATCAGGTCCAGAATACTGAAAACGACTGCTGTAGGAAAATTTGCAAGCAACGAATGAATGGCTCGATAAAACTCTGTGTTTTCTTTATTCATCCAACGATGAATGCAAATCTAGATTAATTTATTTTGTTAAAAAAATTAAATTTATAACTAAAAAATTTGGATATATGGGTAAGAAAAGCAAAAAGAAACCTAAGAAAGGTAACTTGACACTCAAAATGTACTACAGCTTTTACCAGAATGTATTGCGGTAATTTACATTAGATATACAAATTTTATAAGCACAAAATAGCAAAAATTTTAGCAAAAGCTGTGTATGGAAACGCATTTTAAAGATTTTCTAAATCCTCAATAAATATTTCCAATTAAAAGCTGACTTGAAAGAATTTTATTTCAAAAATTTGAGATAAAGAATTATGGAAAAAAGTATAAATGCAAGTCTAAAACTTTCAATGCTGCATAAAAGAAAAGCTTGAGAAATGATTTATTTTTTCGTAAAAGGAGAGTAAGCGCAACATTCGCATAGACTTCGAGTCACACATCGAGTTACTTTGTCGGTGCGTCAATTTTTCAAAGCACGTACACAGATTTAAAACTCGTCAATTAAGATTTAAAATCCTGGCAGTGTAAAGAAATTTAAAAAATGAGTCGGAGGCTAATCTGTAATTTCTCTTCGCCCGTATGGTTTATTTAAGCGCAAAGCTTGCATTTTTAGACACAAGCAGAATAAAAAGTGGAAGAAATTTTTTAATATCTGCGTAAAAAAATGATTGAATAAGCGCGAATTAGTGTGTGAAACATCTTGTTCACAATTTCTGGAATCAGTATGATACTTTGCAGATTGTGCAATCGCAGCTCTTCTTCTCTACTATGAGGTAGAATGATTCACCCTAATTTCTAGATAATCAACAGCGTACGTAGTTTTCCATATGAATTTTTGAGAGTAGTACGCATTCAGCCTAGTGAATGATTCACGCGAAACAATGTAACTTGAGATGCGATATTTTTTCGCGCAAATCAATGAGTAAATGCGTTATAAAATGCGAAATTTGATCTGCATTCCAAGAGAAATGAGTCGAAATAGCCATGAGACGGACAACAGGCACCAGCATTTGAAAAAACTCGCTTATAATTTTGAATGAAGGCGAAATTTTTTGTTTTGCTGCCGATAATGATTCGTTTTATACAATCAATCAATTTGCTCAATGATTAAATGAAGCAAATAATTGACTTGAAACTTTCGGCGAATTTCTTTTTATTTATTATCACTTTACATTTTCTCGCAATACGAAATTCTTTTAAATTACGACTTTGATCGCACATACATTGAAAACACTATTCTTAATAAAAATTCATTGCTTTAATTAAGGTAAAAACATTCAATTAATCACTCAGTAATGGCGTTGGCATGAATTCAAACATTTCAAATCTCATTTTTTGCGTGTAGTAAATGTTACTTTAAAACACAAATACAAAAAACTGTATTTGCTATAGAAAAATTCATTGTGTTGAATATTCAAAAGCGTAATTATTTTAATTTTAATGTATAAAAAGTTACCAAATTACAATAATCAATCAATTATTTTCGTTTTCGATTGTGATTAGTATTAAAAATTGCCCGCAGTACAGTGGAGCCAAAAAACAATGTCAAGATTGGCACGATGTAAAGGAATATGTGGAGATCGCTTCTTCTTCTCTGCTGTCATTTCGATTTTTAATCATTCTTATAAATAACTTTATCGTTTCAGAATCTGTGTGTGTGATGTTTCGGATGTCTTATTCTGAACGGTGGTTTTGGACATTTGCCGGCGACTAAATCGAAGCCAGAGCCGTATCTACACGTCGGTACGTGACATTCACTGTCCTTAACACATCGAGATTGCTGATCGTCTAATGGCAGCTCACCATTTTTGATTCGATGACATAGCGTGTTGTTCGACGAACAATCGCAGCGACATTTGTGCGGATGCTCGATGGTGACCGCTTTCGCGATGAACGGCTCGGGACAGACGATGTCATCACACAGCTTCTCCTTTTCTTTTTTCGAGTCCAGATCAGAGTTGTGATCGATTTGATTGAAGTAATCGTAACTAAAACGCGGTCTGTAGTTAATATCGCGACATTCGCACTCGGTATCACTGCGAAACTTTAGCTTCTCTGGTCGTGGTTTATTATTATTATAAACGTAAAAATACAACTCGAATTCGGTGAAATTTTTCGCCACACATTTTTGGGTATCGGTTCCGCAACAGCCGCTTTCGTTGTCGCAAACGTGAAGCAGTACACAACTGATAAAGAAAAAGGAAAAAAGAGAAAGAAGAAAAGATGTGAGAGATCATTTAAACGGTGAAAAAATTAAGAGAGAGATACACAAACAACAAATGCTTTCGCTTCCGCCACTTTATTTTTAAATAAAGAATTTCACTTCAAACTAATTTTGTGTCGCTCTTAAAAGGGTTGTCGATTTGTTCCGACTTGGCTTCCACTCATTTACTTACCGCAATAAACTTTTCGACTGCATGGCGTTCACTAATATGATTGTTTTTTCGTTTCGAGCTTATGCGAGAAAAATAACGCGCGACGTGCAATTTTATTAATAATTTTGTAGGAGAAAAGGCAAATTGTTTTGCAATAAATTTAGCGACGTCTAAAAAACGAAGTCATTGACAATCGCACGCTTACCTTCGATTAAATGATAGCGAGAGAGAGAAAGAGAAAGCGAGCGAAATAAAAAAAATTTTTATGCGTTTGAAGTGAATTTTTAAAGAACGTCAAGTCTCGCTGCAAGCATCGAGTGAGCGGCGACAATGTTTGTTTAAGTGAAAAGCTATTCTCTTACTCAACGTGAACAAAGTGAACAGATGAAGAAGCTTTTAAAACTTTGTCTGCGCGTTTAAACTTTTTTTTCAAAGAACAAAAGCCGATCGATTTTAGCGAATTAAAGTGAATTGAACAATTAGAAAGCGGTTAACAAGATAAGAATGAATACCTCGGTTTGTAGTGCGTCGCCGACGGGTAAATATCTCGCACGGACACAAGCTTCTGTCTCGGCTTCCCGCACCAGTGATTGCGGCGAATGTTTAAGTCATTTTGAACCACAAGATTTATCTCTTGCAGAGTATTTCTTCTCTCCGAAAGCCGTGCGCTGTGTCTTGCATTTATCGACTTTGAGTATAGTAAATTATCGCTACTGTGTTTGGCACTTTTCGAGTGTCCACTACTTAAGTTATGAGTGGATAATAAAGAAGGCGAATTTGTATAGCGTTTTTCATTTCTGTCGTTTATTTGATTTACGTTCGCTTTGTCAAAAAAGTCGTTCGCACTGAAAACAGTGATCACTTGCAGTGAGTACAGAATGGAAACGAGCACTAATTTCATCAGATGCGATTGATTCATTGCGTTACGGTGTCACAAGCGATTCACGCGTGGCGAAATGCACTTCATTTACACGAGAACGAAAAGAGAGACGCGAGAGATTGAGAAGAGTGTTGAGAGCAAAAATCAGAGGTGAAAGGCAAAACGGAAAACGGAAAACGGAAAACGAGTCGCTCGCTTCACAGTTGACCTCTATTCTTGCGAGAAACTGAGGACGAGATTGTGGTGAATAAGGGTGCGAGTGAGAGCTCTCTTATAAATAAACGAGCAGAAGCAAATGTTCACTGTCCGCCGAAATTGAAGTCATTCGAAAATTGGTGAAAGCACGAGCCACGCGCGAATGTTTTATTTGATCAGTTGCACGGCAAAGAGGTGCGTTTGGAGTTTTTCAGCGAGTGTCACAAGTGTGGTGAGCACAAAGTTGCAGCGAAAAAACATTCGTTGGCATGTGTCCCGAAGTTTTATTCTTGCTACTTTTTACCTTCAAACAATTGTTCACAGAAGCACATCAGATACACATTTCGAATCATATGCATATGCTTGCTGAAAAAAGTAACACTTACACGCGTCGTTTCGCTCCACGTTTTTTCTCGATTAACGATTCCACGAAATAGGCGCTTTCGCTGCAATGAAGAAAGTTAGAGAAGTGAGCGAATTGGGAAAGTGAAGCTGTTCGCGTTTCTCGCTTCGTTCTCATTCGAACGATGCATAGTTTTGAAAATTTGGTTAGCACAGAAAGCGCGCACTACACGCACACACAAACCGACAAACTTCACGTTTAAGTTCTGAGCGCAGCTCGAACGCGATGAGCGAAGAGAAGGAGCGAGCAGAGCAGAGATCTTCTCTTTTGCGTTTACTGCTCGATGAGTCGATAAAAAGCGAAAGCATAGCAGCATCGATGGTGTGTGTTTGTGGTGTGGCTGCTGTTTTTTGGCACACTGTGTTTCGTCGGAATACCAGCGACGACCGAAGCGGAGAAGCGAATGAGCTTCGATCAAAAATACTCGCAACTCAATCGAACCGCTTGTCGAAAGCTGAACAGCCACTAAACACTCGAGCCGCCAACAATTGTATCAAACTGCAGTCACTTTTCCGTGAAGTGAAGCAACAAAAAGTTTTTTTTTCTCGGTCTTTGCGAAAACGCGGCGTAAAGCACGAATTTTACAATGACTTGGATGAACTCGCTCAAATTATCAATGCGTTCGCTTTGCCACTCACTCGTCGAGTGAGCGAAGAGAAGAGAGCGAGCGAGCGAGCGAGCGAGAGAGTAAGTGAGGTACACAAACAAATTACATTCGCTAAAAAGCGAATAATGAAGCAAATATGAACCGTTTTCGCAGCACTTCTCTTGCTTTCTTCGTCGCCGGTTTGCGCTCGAAAATATTTTCCGCTTTCAATCGCATGAATTAAACACAAAAGATCGTTCAACTGAGTGAGAGCACTTTTGAAAGCGAATAATTCATGCGATTGTTCGCGAGAGTAGCACGCCGAACGAGAGACAATATTTAGCTTTGCAAAAAAACTTTTCACGCGCGAAAACGCGAACGATACCGAAATGTTTACTGCAAGAAGCGGTGAAAACTTTTCGCCGCACTTCAAGCACTCAAACTCAAACGCAATTCACTCGTGTGTATGCAATTCGTGTTAACTCTTTCGAATCAACGACTTACCAAAAGCTCTGCTTTCAAACTGCTCGTCCTTGGATCACAACTTTTTACTTCTTCTTCTTCTGCTTTTGCTGTTGCTTCTTCAACTTTTCTTCTGATTTCTTGTATTCTTCGGTCACAAAACTTGTCTCCTTTACCGTACTTTTTGCTAATTTTTTCGCACAAAACGCAAGTTTTTTCTTTTTTGCTTAGTTTCGAGAAAAACGCGGCAAAAACTTGAAAACTTTACTTTCGCTACGAATGACACGAAGAAGAGAAAAGCGAAGCGAAAACTTTTTTTGCTTTCTTCTTTTTACTTATATTTCGTCCAAACTGTAAACACACAAATCTCATTAAGTCGAGCACTTGAGACGAAGTGAACAACTAACTGTTCATTCCAATTAAAACACAACGTGCGATGTGAACAAAAGCTTAAATACAGACAAGTTTGCGAATAACAGCAACTTTGATTGATGAGCTTTTATAATTGATATAAAGAAAAAATCGAAAAATAGTTTTAAATCAAAGCTGTCAATTTAATACGAACAAAGCTTTTGTTTAGAAATCAGTGTGATCGAAATGACACTGACTTCTGTCGAGATTAATGTACAATTTCACACCTTAAAGTGTGAGTACAGAGAGTAGAATGCGCGTGTGGTTTCGATTTCGAAGAAGCAAATATAATTGGTGATGTATCTGCAAAAGTAATCGAATCAAAATGAAATTATAAATTACTCATAATAATGTGAAAAATGTTAAATGATTACGACTGTCTGTTGCTCGCAGCGAACGCAATTCGTCCCTTTATATCACAATATCACAAAAATGAATTTATGCGATTAATTCTTATTTTCGTAATTAAGCGAAACATTACGCAGTAACATCAAATCGCAAATGTACTTGCAAAGACGAGGGTATAAATAAATCTAGATGAGCTGCTGACGAGCAAAATATGCACGCGATCAGTGCATGCAATAGAGTTGGTGTCTTCTTTTCTCGTGAAACATGCTTGCGTCTCTCTCGAAAGTAGTGAAATTACATAAATGAAAAGCAATGAAAACAATTTTTTCACCGCATTTCTCTGGATCCACTGTTGAAGGTTAGCAGATGGTTTGTTTTTTGTTATTCGAATACCAATTTGAATGTCACTTTTAATTGCAAATGTAATAAATGTGATGCAAGTGAATGGTAACGATTGCAGCGAGATGATAAGTGGGGTACCAATAAGTAAATACGGCGCTGGTATTTGACCATTTAACAAGACGGAAATTTGTATTACTTTAATTAGATGATAAAATTTTTTTACTTTACTCGTTGTTTGCCAAAAATAAGCAAGTGGATACAATTGAAGATGACAAATAAATCAATCTTTGCTTGCTCGATAATAAACAATTTTAAGCGATGTTCATTTTGCTTTTTGCTCTTTTTCAAACAAAACATAAGCGAAATGAGTGAAAATGAAAAGGGTAAAGATCAGGGGCAATGTACAGAAAATCAAGATAAATTCGAATTCATTACATTTGTTTGTAATTCGTAATTTCTTGTTTCCATTCACCTCGAAGTGAACAACTCGAAGGCGAAAGCATCAAAGCAACTTTCAACTTCTACTGTTAAACGCCGAACTTTACGAAATTGATTTTGTTTTGCATCAAGTGAGTCGAATGTATTTTTAGGTCACTCTTTTTTGCTCTTTTATTACTTTGTAATCATTTCAATTTTGTTGTTACAACAGAGCTAAATTGACCGCAAAATTTTCGCAAAACAATTTGCCGAACAGCGTGGTTGTGAAGTGACACGAACACGATGGATCGTGTGCGAAAGTGAGCACAGAGAGTAGCGATAAACACACGCTAATCCACCAGAAATCGTCGTTGTTGACTGTGATCGAGCGCAAATAAAGCAGCAAGAGAAGCCATTCCTAATTTCGAAAAAAGGAATCAAGAAGAAGTGAAGTGTTTGTTAATTCTAATTTCGTCGAAATTAAATCACGATCAACCTCTTTTTTCCGCCTTCTCTCGTCGTCCGAATTCATGTCTTTGCTCCAAAACTGATGAAATGCTTTCGAGAACGAGGCAACAAATGATTCGCAAGCCGCCAACCTTTCCGCTTTAAATTCAATGCTCTCTTCGCGTTGAAAATACTCTTCGTTACTCAAAAAAATTGTACAATTTTAATTAAGTTTACCTTTTGCATTCGCTTCGAATGCTGCCAACAATATAAACAGCTGCGAATGTTACCGCGTAAATTATTGTTAAGCATTCCCGCTGATAAAATAATTAGTTTGAGTTTTACCTAATCGACGAAGTGAAAAAAGATAAACTCCGACAACATACCAGCTACTCATAAATTGTTGAAAAAAAAGAATTTTGTTTACAAATTATTCGGCTGAAAATTTTTGCTTACCTCCCTTCGAACGTTGTTTGGTTTATGTGTCCATTTGAGCTTCGCTTAAATTTGATGCGCATCAATTCGCATCAATCGCAAATTCTGAAATTGATTCGAAAACGATTTGAAGATGAAAGAAGCCACAAATCTTTAAAATTGTATTTATTATTCAACAAGCAGCCACTTAATGAGCCGTTTGTCGCCTCTAAGTAATTTTTCTCCTTTATCGCGAATTCAAAGCGCAACTTCGCTCGCAAAAAAAAAGAACATCCGAACGCGTTCATTATTTATTACATTTATTCACATATTTGGCCATTTCTTTTCATATCCTAAAAACATTTTTTATGACGCTTAATGATTGCCGGCGACATAATTATACATCCATTTTTTCATTCGATTCAGTTCGAGGCGAAAACCTAAAGCTGCAATCATCATTCAGTTTACGCTGCTTGCAATCGTCGCATCGTTGCATCATTGCACTTTTTTTTCTAAAAGTGGGAAGTAAATTCAAACGAATGGCATCTTGCGGACGGACACGGCGTGTTTCCGTTTCACCTTAAAACACACTGCGTGCGAACATTGTGCCTGAGGGTGCGAGCGATCAGTTTTCGCTTCTACAGACGCATCCAAATGAATTGCTTATTCGAAGAATAGAGCGAATCGAGTGATTCAATGCGACAGGAGAAATTGCATTCTGCATAGACGCTTCATTCAAGTTTAGTGCCCGCGCTGGTTTCTTGTGATTGATTATGCAATCATTGCTTTTCATTTTGCTGGTGCCGAAAAGTGAGCCATTATGCTCTCGACCGCGCGAACAATAAATTCTCGTGTAATTGATCAATTTAATGCACGAAAACATAATGCGCCTTTGTTAAGACCATTTTTTATTACCACTGACAACAGCGTTTTTCTTTTCTTTTCGCTCAAATGCTACTTTCGTGAGCGAAAACTCAGCTCATTTCTTAATTATACGCGATAATCATTCTTCATCTTCACGGATCTTTTATTACAATTTGTGCGCGCTTCATTTTCTTCTCAAACTTCATTAAGAAATTAAACGCGAAAAAAGTTTTTCAAATGCGAAGCTTTTTTCTTTTCTTCATTTTTCGAATTCCTCTGATTTGTGAATGTAAACAAATAATCGAATTTGAGTTATTTTAAACTCGATTAATCAATTTTTTCAAGTATAATATATCAAAATGCGTTTTATTTTAAAAATTTGGCGATAATTCATTTAAGATTATAGTTTGTGTACAAATGAAAGTTTTTTCATTGAACTTTTTTCCGCTTCGAACACTTAATGATCTTCGAATCGCGTAAAACGAATGCAATCGAAAATGAGCGACGAATGCAAGTGATTGCGTCTCTCGAATCTGCAAGACTTGTAAAAGTTGTCGTCAGCTCGAAGTTTAAAGTGTTTAATGAAAGAATGAAGGCGAAAAAAAGCTTAATGAGCGTTTCGTTTCGACTGAAAATTGTTCTGATTATCGATTGTCATCGCATGCTTGTCGTTAGAAAATCATTTTGAAACATGCAAATATTTAGTTAGAATTGAATTGAAAAAAAATTTAATTTCATTTTGAAGTTATAATTTGAAAACGTAAAATTTTAAAATGCAATTGACTTCGATATGAGCGAATAATTGAGGGCAAATATTGAGGCACAATTGAACGCATTGAATTAAAAATTGAAATAAGTCAGCGCTACTTTCTGCAAAGATGTCAATGGAAAAAAATGTAAAAATGTTGCATTGCTTCGTATCAAGTGTCTCGCGAAAATGAAGGATGTCGACGAATGTATATACCGTTTTTCGCTTTCGTTAGTTTTAGACATACAAACGGTTCTTTTTTCGTAAGCGATCGCAATCAAACCCTTGAAGCCTACGCAATTGCCTTACGCTTTCGAACAAATCGTTTAAACACTTTTCCACGCTTCGTGTGCGAAATTTTTACACGATTTTCTGAAATCAGTGAAAAATCGCTTTTTGATCGCTCTCATTTTGCGCTGAGAATAATTAATGCGATTTTGATTTTAATTTCGCCAAGAAGCACGCATTTCATTTCGTTATGTCTTCTTGCTCGCCGAACTGCGAGATTTCGCCCGTAGTTGCATTAGCTGAGCGATAATCTTCTAAGGCGTTATCGTCAAATATTAAATTTTTTTTGAAACTTAGAAAAATTTTTCTACGATTTATGTTACGTTTAAATTTACCGAAATGTATTTCAAATTTCGTGAAGTAAGCCAAGAAACACACTTAAAAAAAAGTTTAAATGTTTAAAAAGATAGTGTTTCTGGTAATTGCGAAACAAGCATAATCGTTGCTGTCTCTTCTCTAAATGTTGATTTTTTTGCTTTCAATTCGGCGCGATAAACTTTTTTTAGCGAACGTCTTTCAAGCCGAAATTGAGCAGAAACGTAAAGTTATCAATAGAGGCACGCAGTACAAGTAACACAAGCTTCGGCATTCGATGCTCTTTTTCGAATGTCAAAATTTTTCCGTCGGATTAAGTTGGTGTGTGCGAAAAAGAACTTATCATTCATTTTGCAATGTTTTTAATATTCGCACGTAGTCCAAGTGATTTTATATGCGTGAAAATGTAAAAAAAAAAGGTTAAGAGATTATCGTTTAACAAATGACATTGTGAGCTGATATTTGCATGGCTGGCATCTCTCACTTTCGCTTTGAATTTCACTTCGAATGTGTGTGTGTGTGTGTGTATGTGTGTGTTTTGCACTTTCCACTTTTAAATTCATCGCGATTTAAATTGAATGTGAGTTTATAAAAGCACGAACAGTGAACAAATTACTAGCGGCTAAACATTTAATAGGATAGGTGAGACGAAAAAATTTCGCTCGAAGATTAATTGATGCACATTTTTCTATTTGGCTAATGATAAAATTATCGGCGAAGTAACGTGTAATGATTTCACAATAAACGATTGTTACATGTTTCCATCGTTATGAATATTTGATGAATGATAATTTAAATTAATTGAGCCAAGTAGTTAGAAAACAAATTCAATTTCGTGCGCGTTTTTTTTCTTATCGTAATGACTATTTATGAGTTTTTACAGAAATAAAAATGTTGTGATAAATAAAGAAAACGCAGATCTCGTTTATTCGACGATGATTTATACGAAAAAGATAATAATTAATTAATTAAGTGATTATGATGTTAGTTCAAACACGTGTAATCATTTCCCACGACTATTTAAAACATTTCGAAAAATTTCGATTTTTGTTTACTTTTTTTGTGCAAACTCTTTGTCAGCACGAATGTAATTCAATTTTTTTTGGCATAACGAGTGAAACGAAGCAGCTCGACCGAAAAATGTTCGATTGTTTATTTTCTTAAGGCGTCAAATTTGCAGAGTACAAGTTTAGCGAACAAAACCTCGCGTCTCGAAATTTCTGCAAATAAATTTTCGAGCAGCGAAATTTGAAGAGCGAGTTCAAAAAAATGGATTTGTGCTTACGCGTTTATTTATTGCGCTCGTATTTATTTGAAAAGTAAAAAAAAAAAAAATGAAATTGAATACATTTAGAGCGAAAGAGTTTACTTAAACAATACCGAGCAATTGTTTATTATTGCTAAATAAACTCTTTTGTAATACAAGCATTTAATTTGTTGAATGTAAAATAATTTATGTTAAGAAGCGTGAAATTCTCGAGTGAGTTCGCCTCTCGAGAGGTAAGAAGAAACGTTCGTGTTGAATAAATAAGAGATACAAGCGGCGAGTAATTACTCTGGTTGGTTTGTGCGCCATAAGTAAGTTCAATAACTTAATTTTAAGAGTGAAAAAAAATTCAAAGTTAAATTTATGTAGAAAAATTGCAAAAGCTTGCATTTTCATCGTTGATGCATTGTTTTATTGCCTTTTCTTGTTTATGTTTATTCACAAAATAAATGCACTTTTTTAATGAGCGAAAAGTTTGCGCACACTTGAATTAAAATAAGTGACGCCTTAAAAATTCGAGCGGTAAACACGAACGAGAGCAGAAAAAACGCAGGTTCTTCGCTTCTCGATTCAGCCGAGATCAATCAAAGGCGCTTTCATCCGTCAACGATAATCCGCTGAGTTGAATGAGCGATTGTGATACTATTCTCCTCGGTGACCATTTCGGTCCTTTTTAATCTTCGACCAATCGTTTGTTTGATCAATGAGTGAACCTTTGCGAGTACAGAAATGAAAAACAAAATTGAGGACATTTGCAAGTCGTTGGTGTGATGATTAATTTTAAAAGTCAATTGATTAATTACGGCGAAAAAAATGGAAATAGGAAAAAGTTGCGATAATGAGCGAATTAAGGCGCCTCCATTCGAGTAAATTAAATTCAAACGTAAAACTAATTTGAAGAAATTTAATTCGTGTAGCATCTACTCAATAAATTAATTTTCTTGTTCTTTCTTTTTTGCGAAAGAGACTGAAACAATTTGTTTATTTTGCCTCTTCCGATCTGAAACACTACCACACACACTATAACTTGTTGTTTTAAAAACTTTGTTTAGGCGAAAGTTTACAACGGGAAAAAAACAGTGACGAGCGCTATGCGAAAGAGAAGAGCGTAAAATTTATGGTTTAACATGTATTCAGCTTTCAAAGTTTGATTGAGTCTTTGCGAGAAGTTATATTTGGAGAGAAGAGGAAAAAAAGCAAACAGTTCACTGACAACTAATACAACGGTGATACCATTTTCCTTTCTTTGCGAACTTTTGTATTTCGCTTTTCGTACTTTTGACAACTGTCAAAAGTTTTTAATGCGTAAAACTTGCTCCGAGAAGCCTAACTCGAGATGCGAACTATCGACTCGACATATGGCGCAACGCGCAAATGGGCAGCTTTTTTCGCGATTCGTGTGCAGCCGAAAAAGCGGTTATAATTCGCTTTTTGAAACCTCAGTTTAAACGTTAAAAAAAATATTCACATCAAAAATGACAGTCGCCCAAAACTTGAGCTTTTCAATAGAATTCGGGAGAATAATATGCAAAAAACTGGGTGTAAAGCGTATTTCTCGTAACACACAATGAATGGTAATGACAACAAAAGCGATAAAATACCTCGGCGTTGAGAAAGCAAAATATGCTCGAAACGATCGCTCCGTGCAATGAGTCGATAATTATGCCAAAATAGTGAAGAAAATTAAAGAAGAAGTTGCATTTATCGATGAGCAACGGCGCGGTGCTGTAAAAAGCGTATTGTACGCCGAATATGGGTATGAGTACAATGGTCGCACGAAGTGCTATTCTGAAATGCTGAGGCGATGCTCGAAGTTTGGTGAAAAGCACTCGAATGGTGTTCAATAGAAGCAAAGTGTTTACCTGTAAAAAAATCAAAGTAAATGTACAAATAGTTGAAAAATGTGCACGTGAAAAGAGTTCGTTTTCTTCGAAACCATGATTATATTCACTTTCTAAAAGCTCTCGTGCTTTGCATGCTAAATAAACATAGTTACATAAATCATTTTTTTTGTTGCGAATTTTTAAAACTTTTCCTACTTTTTGTGCATAAAAAGGAAGCGCAAAAAACGAAGCTACGTCGAAGAGAAAGTTTAAAATTTTTAGCTGCTTACCACTAAACATAATAATGGAACCACCGTGTATATCCATTCATACTCTCCCATTGAATTTGTCCAGCATTTGCGATTAAATTGTGGTAAACTGTGAACAATGCAATAGGGAACCATGAATACGATCGGCAGAAACCAACCGATCAAGTAGAAATGTATTGTTCTGGTTTGTTCGTGAAAAGCAGCCACCAGTAATTTGTGTAAATAAATTCCCTCGCAAAGCATCCAAAAATAATTCGTTAAACGTACGAATTTGTAAGCGACTTGTACGAAAATGCATAACGGTGAACTGAATGAGAAAATTGATCGTAAATAATTGCGTTTTGAATTGAAAATAAATTTTATTTTTGTAAGTTTGTTCTTCGACGACAATTCGCTTTGAAGTGCATAATATAATACGCGTTCATCGTAGATTAGCATTTAAACGCTTCACGAAATCGAATATCAATTTGATTCAGTGTAAATATGCAGAAGCAGTAAAAAAAAAAGCATCGATTGCAATTCAAACCCAGCATTTCTTTTGAATACAAAATGTTTGTAAAGTAGACGAGCAAAAAATATCCTCAATTCGTTAATTGATGTTAAAATAAATAAAATAAATTTGTGTCTGTTTTCGAAATGTTTTTAAACCTAATTTTCGAAAGGGTTGATTACTTGGCAGAAAGCAGATACGTTGTGCAGTTCAATTTTAACACTTGCAGAGAGAGAGTATCGAGTGAGTGAATTTTACCGATTTTCTCGGAAAACTACTTTCAAAGACAATAATATTTCACTTTCACTTTTGGATGGCTTTTTTTTGCAGAGAAAAATGCTCTTCGTTCCATTTTTTTGGCAACAATTTTAACGCTTATCTCAACATTTTTTTCTCTAGTTGAAACATAAAATCGTTTTTCACAAAAATTTTTTAAATGTCAAAAATTTTGTCTCAGTTTGAAAGCGTTTTACATTCTACCGATCGGCTATAATCTAAAAATGAGCGCAAACGATTACGCAACTTTCTACGAAAATATTCATCAAAGTAAATGAAATGTTTCACTTTCGTTGAAAAGCGCTAAAAAATGAATTCATTGAAGATGTGCAAAACTCAATGCGATTATTGTAATTGACCTTTTCGAAAGCATCGCAACTTTTTTTTCAATTTGAACTTACACTAGAGCAGAACACTCGTTTGATAGCAGTAAATTAACGGATAAGAGTAAATAAAAATTTTTTCTAAAACATCTTCTCTTTAGACAACCTTTTACCATCAAAAATATGATTTATGAAGCCATGATTAAGGAGCAGTTCATTCACACTGTTTACGTAATCAGTGTGTGCTTAATGATGCTAAGTGCATGTATGTTCGAATTGAGACAAATTGATATAGGAAGTGATGCGCTAGAGGAGCGAAAGAGCTCGCGGTATGCGTTTGATCTCGCTCGTTTGCGTGTTTGCGCGTTTGTGTGCGCTTTAGCTTGTCTCCTTTGAAATATTTCCACAAATACTCGAACTTATTTTTCAGGAGCAAATTAATAAACAATTCGCTTTTTTTTAGATTGAAAGCGAATTTATTAAATAATATTTACTGCGTTTTCTTTCTCTCGCGCACATGTTTGCTCGAAAGTCAAAATATTTTGAAAATTTGAAAAAAAAGTTGCAATTTTTCTTATCTTCTCTTAAAAGCTTTTTACATTCAAACTTTCGCAAGAGTGAATATCATTTCGATATTCATTCAAAAAATGCGTTTAATTTCATACTCACGCATGATATCGAAGTTTTTTGGTCAATGATCTGTGTGTGTGTGTAAAATAAAAAATAGGAAAATATTTAAGGAATAAAACTCGCTTTGAGTCGTGGTGTTTGTGTAATACTTATGCTAATGCAATGCTATGCTACTCAAATTTCCCAAATTTAGGCTATCGGTTTAGGAAAGAGAGTAGAAAGGGAAATTACAAAGAAATTATTGCGTAAGAAAGAAAACGACTTGTCGTCGCTTATCGATTTCAGACGACTGCGTGTCCTTCTTTAGTTCACGATAAATTTATGAGTCGAACAAATTCCTCGTTAATTTTATATTCGCTATCGTTTCTACAATCTTCAAATTGAATATAAAGTCTAATTAATTTTAAATTTTGTTTGAATTTCTCGCTTTTGAATGCAAATTAATAGCGAATTTATTTTTGCTTGAAATTAATGAGAAAATGAAAGAAAATTCTTTCTATCGGACTTTTCTTTAATAAAAAATAAATTTAGCATAAGAAAAACCTTCGATTCAAGCAAATTCAATATTTAATCGTTAAAGAAGATGTTAAAAAGCGAAAAACGAATCTATTTGACGAGGTTTTCGAGAAAAAATTCGCATACGTCTATTGAGATATTTGTTGGTTTCGAAAACAAAGTTGTCAAATCACAACAAGTCAAGTCGAAAGCGAAAATTTCAATGATTATAGATGAAAATTTAGCGTAAAAATTTGCCGAGTAAAACGAAGAGAATTTGATCGAGAGAGACGTGGACATGTAGAATTTATCTAACAATTATGACGAACAAAGTAACGTTGTGAATAAAATTATCGATTTTTTCAAAAATCTTTGACAATGTCATACGTGCAATTTTTCAACTTGCTTATTTGCTACTTTAGTTTAAGATAAATGCTAATGATGACATTAAAGCTAAAGCGATAATCATTGTTTCGATCGTACGATTTTAAACGCGGCTTAGCACATCATTCAAATTGGTGTCGAATCAAATTAACTTCATTTTGCAGTACGAAAAAAATGCAAACATTTGACTTAAAAAGGGTAATTTTTACTTTTAAATGACAAATTAGAGGCTTCGAAGCTGAATCAGTTGAAGGACGAGAATTTACATAACGTGCGGGCATTTGAAAAGTACGCAGTATTTCACTTCACTCGAAAAAAAAAGGTTTTCTTGAGGAAAGCGAACTTTTGATGTCGAAAATCAGTTAAACTTATCTGTCATTTCGAATTTCTAACTTAATTTTGTAGCGAAAATTTTGCTTCGACGCTTGATTTTCGATTGCCAACTATGTGTTTTCAAGTTCGAAATTTTCTTACGTATATTCTTAGCTTGTTTTTCGCAGTAAAATAAATCAACCGCGAACAGATTTCGATCAAAATTCATTATGAAACCTACGTGATGAAATATCTTGTTTTCAAGAAAAGTTCTTAAGCTTTTTTTTCTTTTTGAAGTTTTAAATTACTGTTTTTTTCCTCAACGTAATAAACATAATATAAAAGGCAAAACAAATTGTACGATTATTCATGTCAACGCTGTTAAATGCTTTCGTGAAGATATTTTTTCTAACTCACTGACAAACCTTTCATCTCACCATTCCTACTTGTGCGTAAATCATCTTCGTAAATCTTCTTCCTTCAACCCTTCGGCTTTGCATTTTGATCGATACTCAGTGCAAAAAAAAAAATTGAGATTGAAATTCAAGAATATATTTTAGCTTTTTAGCTTTAATAGCCGCGTGGAGTTATTTTTTGTTTCTGCTTTTCAACATTAAAAATTCAGTGCAATGAAACCTGGTTAAGTTGCTTGTCTGCACTAAAAGAGTAAATTAGATAATTTCAGATCTCGAGCAACTTAATACTGTAATTTAATCGGCGTTTATTCGAAGCTTTGTTCTAAAGCCGCTCTTTTTTTTGCCGAAAATTATTTCAATTTCAAAAAATAGAATTCAATGAATGGAAATTGCACACAATTATATGCGAGCTGCTTTAGCACATAAATCGTAAATTATAGAATTGAACCTGTTAATGAGTGAACGCTTTGAGAGGTAATAATATTCGAGAACAAAATAAATTAAAATTGAAAATTACTTTGAACTGATGACAACGCCATCGTCTTCGAGATGATCGCCATAAATGTAAATATTGAACGCAATTGTTGCGATCGCTGTCAATACGAATGAGGCGAAAAAATTGAGATGCACTTGAATGCGAACGATTCGATATTGTTTGTAATAAATAAATATCGCTATGCTCGCCAGTGAAAATACGAGTGATATGCTTTGAAGAGTTACTTTCATGAAAGTTGCGATTCGACGCTCTCTCCGGCCAATGTACGCACAATTTAGATAATTGGTTCGTTCATAGCCTTTGTACTTATACCAAGTTCCGTTTGGAGTGCAATACTTTTCTGCGCTATCGCGTAAACAACTCTCAGGTAGCTGATTTTGATATTTTCGATGGTTTTGATATGCAAAATCTGGACAAGTTTGATATGCTGTGGTTCCAGCCGGAGTGTAGCCCCAACAAGACCACCCATCCCATTTTGCTGGACAGTAAAGTTGGTCGCCTGTGGTTTTTGAAAAAAAATGATCAAAAATTCTTTTGCTTTTGAAATAAATTATCTGAATTCAATTAAAAATTGAACACGCAAAATCGATAAATTCTTTTTAATGATAATGTTTCGTCGTGCGAATAGAGATATTAAATGACTTTTAAATTTTGACAAGAAAATTTATGTGTTAAGGGCATTTAACAGTTATTGCAATTAAACAACTTCTTACGCATTTATTTTAAAATCATCAATAAATTGTTCAGTGAATGAGAAAATATTTAGCGAGTAATTAAAATATTTTGTGATGGTTTCCTTAGTGAGAAAAAAAAAATTAGTATCAGCGTGAAATGTAAAAATAAAAAATAAACATCGAACACGGCGGTATTCGCTTGAATTTAATGAAACATGAAAGATTTCTTCTTTAAGTGCGAAAAATAAATTTAAAAAGACAGAAAAAAAAGTTAATTTCTACGCGAAAAAGCCCACCTATTAAGTCGGACTCATTCAAATGAAAGCGATTAACATTTAAAAGTAGGTCAGTTGAAAGTAAAGAAAAACATTGAAACTGCGGTCACATGTTTCTCGCATTTAGAAACGGGTGTAAAATACACCGAAATTAATGTGGCGTTGGTAGACGACGTCCTTCCCATTATGATTATTATGATTTTAGAATTAAACAATTTTTTTTTCAAACTAATGACTTGGAAAAAAATTTTTGTTTTTAAAATTTGTTTTTAAATGAAAATTTTTTTTATGATAAAAGGTAAAAACGAATCGAATTTATAACAGATGAAAAAAAAACGCATTAGGGAAAGTACTTACTTTCTGGTTTCTTCAGATGCCGAAGATGTTCGTCGCAACATCTGTGCGCCGCTTCGCAACAATTGATGAAAAGGTTCTGTTGAAAAGAAGAGGTGTATATAAATCAATTTTTTTACATTTGCAAATATACACGAAAACACTTTTTCAAAGTCAAAAATGAAGAAACCCTATTGATTTGAAACGCATAAAATTAATTTTAGTTGAGAGTGTTTGTGGTGAATTTTTTTACCATTTAATTTTTTTTTTTTACATTTTACTTCTTTTTCTTTTTTTCTCCGTGATTAAAATTTGCATATACAATTTGTAAACAAATTTTCACTTAATTTAAAAGTGAATTGGAAGCGTTTTTAGATTTAATGTATGTTAAAAAATAACGCGAAGCGTATTTTAAGGATCGGTTGATGCTTAAATCGACGCTTTAATAATGTAATGAAAAGAGCAAAGAAACTGAGGTGCTGCTTAATGTTTAATGGATGAAAATCAATCGCGAACTATCGAAATTCTTGCGATTAACGTAATGTAATATCAATGATCGCCTCCTGCAGATAAAATCATGAAGAAGAGAAAAAGAAATCAACTTTTTTTCTTCAAATTTTATTACTCGAGGTTTTTAGATGATTTCAATTCATCATAAATCCAAGCAAAGTGGTACTTTGGACCAATCCTTTAAACAACATTTAAAAAATATTAAAAAGTAAAACAAAATTATCAACAACAACAACAAGAAAAGGATGCGTTTTAAAAAGTTTTTCTTGAGTGTTTCGCAATTCTTTAAGGATAAACATCAAATCGAATAATTTTCGTTTGTTAGTTTTTAATCGTTTTGTTTTACGTTGTGTCTTGTTTCGATTCCATATTAAAAAAAAAACAAACAAAACAAATGACTGAATTAACGTCACTCGATACTTCAAACATCTTCGTGAATGTACATTCGCAAAGTGTTTTTTAACTAAATTTCGATTCATGATATTGACATAAGCAATCAAAAAAGCGATAAAATAGGGCGATGTTAATTGTTTAATCGTAAAATTCTCATGTTTTAGATAGAAAATAATTTTGTTTGCTTTTCGAAAATGTTACGTTCATTAAGGAAATAAGCACTTA
The DNA here is from genome assembly GCA_003675995.1 of Dinothrombium tinctorium. Classification (NCBI taxonomy): domain Eukaryota; kingdom Metazoa; phylum Arthropoda; class Arachnida; order Trombidiformes; family Trombidiidae; genus Dinothrombium; species Dinothrombium tinctorium. Next base: position 10,773 of record NCKU01000543.1, on the reverse strand, counting down.
AACAGTAGCGTACACAGCGAAGCGAAAATAAGCAAAAAAAAGTTTGCCCTAAATACTCCAATACAGAGTATCAGTAGCGAGGAACAGATCGATTGGCGGCACGAAGACAGTTGTTTTGTTTGCTCCGAATGTAGCTATGATAAGGAATTTCAAGCGAAAATGTTTTTTTCTTCATATAATGTTTTTAAATATTAAAATTCTGAGAAATTTCTCTTCTCACTTGTTAAGTGTGAGAATGAAGAATGATGAAGCGATAGAGAAATAAAAATTGGCGACCTTCATTTGCTGTGATTTACATTTTTGCACACTCAAAAAAAAGATAAACTTAAGATGGTAAATATGTAAAAGTTTTATTGAGAAGGTGTGCTGAGAAAATGATTTTTTCTAAGCATGTTAAGACGCTCGAGTGAAAATATTTTGCGCGATGCGTGTGCGTTGAGAAAAAAAAGAAGCGCAAAATGAGCAATGAGCAACTATTTTCGTATAATTTAAAATTATATGTTTCGAGAAATGTAATTTAACGTTTAGTGTTAAATATAAATTCGAGAATGCGAAAGAAAACAAAAACGCAGCTTAATTTTCACAATCAGCGGAAAATTTCATTGAAAAAAAGAAGAAAGAGCGTAGAGAAGAAGAAGAAGAAGCGTCGCTGTTTTTTTCACTAGCGAGAAAAGATGAAATATTGTTGTTTCAATTGCCCTTGTACCTAAATAATGTGATCATAAAAATTTTTTGCTTGTAATCTCAAATTCAATTGCCTTTATTAAAAATAAATTAATAGAAATGATGAGGAAACACTTTCACTCGTTTGAAAACATTAAGATTGAACAAAAGGTAAAAATAAATTAACTTAGAGTGAAAGCGTGTTATTTATTACCCTAGAGTGCAAATTTTGGCAGATCGGCCTTAAATTTTTTTTTCCAAATCATTTAATTCTTTTGATGTAAATTAACAATCTCTGCTTGTGTGGCATTTATTCTCGTTATTAAATGAATGCTATTTCGTCGCATTTAACTCGAATAAAAAAAGTTTTTTGTTCTGTTTACTCTTTGAACCGTTACTTGAACTTATACGCACAATAAGAACATAGAATTCAATCGATAAATAAGACATCTTGCAAAGTTTTTTTCCGATTGGCAAACATTTTCTTGGTAATTTAAGCAAATTGCTTTTGCTCATCTTTTCACAATTCACCTCTAGATAGCAATTAAACATAATGAGGAGTGTCTATTCGCCATTAATGTTGTAATTTGTAGTTTTTACCTCTTTTCAAAGCAAAGATAAATGTTGCGTCTTTTTTCGATTTGAGTTTGAATTTACGAAATATCGGTTCTATGAAAGCAAACGTGGGAGCAGCGATTTTAAATTATGCGTCAAATAAAAAAGTGAATAACGGAAGCGTAATTAAAAGAGCTTTGAACTGTCAAAAAAGTTTTTTTTTTTGATTGATTTTAAATAAATTTTGTCTTTTTTAAAGAAAGCGAAAGTTATTCAATATTTTCGATTTAAATCGCAGTTGAAAAATGAGGTAAATTGCCAATTTGGCTTTCACCAAACTATTTTTTTGGAATTGAAAGCGTTTTGAATTTAATGCTAGAAAATTTTATCTCGTAATCAGTACTTGAATCAATTTATCTATGAGTAATTGATAACTCTTGATATAAAAACTAATTGACGCTAAAAATTACATATGGCTTGTGAAATTGGTTTATTTAGCTATTTTTAAGTTAAAATTTTCAAAGTATCAATTAATTCAGAGTAGCAAGAGTTTATCAATCATAAACTTACCTTGTGAAATTCACTTCTAAAAGTGCTGAGAACGAACTCACTGTTGCTGGTTTTCTTTTTGATAATCTCGATATTGATTAAAGTCTGAAAGATGGTTTTGTTCTCTTTGTTCACCATTCTTAAATATCCAGTCCATCTTGTTACACGATATTCAAGTGGCCAACTATTCTTCGCTTTTGGCTCCAAGAAGCTTTGGTTAAAACTAGCTGGAATCATAAACTTGTAACACTGAGCGCACATATCGCTCGAGAACGATTGAAGGTCTTTATATTCGAAGCCTATGCGATTGCTTTGACAAGAAATTGAAATCGTCTCACGAAATGCAAAGCAATTGAAAATAAATGTAATTACACAATGTATACAACGCATTTTTTTGGTTAAGTTAAATTCGAAATCGTTTTAATTTTACTAGAAAAATCATTCTATTTGTTGATTAGAAGAAATGAAATCTTAATTTTTACGATATTTTCGATGGAAAAATTGCTCGCAATTAAAAATGAAGAAGCAAGCACGTTAAGTGTGGTAATCTAATCACAGATTCTTACGTACATAACATAAAATCTGAAACTATTGTGTCGTACTTTTGTCTTATCTCTCAAAGTTTCAAATGTGTTCTTAAATAAAAAAAACTTTTACAATCGATTTCATTAATTTGCAAAAGAATTCAAAGTTGTATCCGTTTCAAAAGTGATTGAGTGATATCTCTGCTTAATGGTTGCACCAAAGACGTTTACTTAATCGCTGATGTTTTTAAACAAAAAATCGATTCTAAAAAGACAAAAAAAAAGAGAAAATAAATAATGGCGACTGTTAAGAGAATAACTTTCGCTTGTTTCGTTTTTTTTATACTCATAGCCAGAAATAAAAAACAATTAATTACATAAGTTTTTTGGCGACACGACGCATCGCATTTGTCAGCCGTATACATAAACAAGACCAAAATGAGAGTTAAGGAAACGAGCACTGTTTTTCGTCGAGACAATAGAAGAAAAGAATTCGCATTTCGCTTCGCACGCGAGTGCATCGTTTAAAATGCTATTTAAAAAAACGGCGCAAAGTGAAATGCAAAAAAACAGAATCGAAACAATATTAACGAGATAAAGTGCGAGTTGCAATGAACGTTTTGGAATTCACACAAAACGCGACGGTAAAATTTAGCATCGGTTTTGATTGATCGAAACATAAAAATGTCACTCACAATTTGCGTCTCGCACATTTAATAATCACAAGTATGTAAATGTAATTGAATCTCGTTAAATGTGCTTTTTATTCAAATATTTTTTATGTGTGTATATATACATTTGGAAAACATTTTTGGCAAGTTTTGTTTACTTTTTTAATCGAATGCGAAAAATTTTTTGAGGTGAACACTTGTCTAAATATATAACTCAACAACTTGTAATATTCTTGAGTTCCTCTTTTCATTCTATCTGTTTGATCACGCATTGAATGTTTTTCCACAGAAAACATAGACTTCGTTTAAAATATATTACATGAAAGAGGTCAAAAGAGGACAATGTACGATTATAACTCTATTGCATTACTCTCTTTTCGCTTTGTGAGATGTGAAAAAAACCATTGACGTCAAAAGTATCATAATTGCTACAGTGAAAGCAAATGTCATACCGCTTAAAGCATTTAAGGATTGCAACGACAAACAAATCTGAGTCTACATTTCTTGCTTTTCTTGTGTTGAATAAATGCAGACAACGATGTAAATAGAGTTTTACAATTACCGCAAATAAGAATGTCGCATTTTAACTGCGAGTCAGGCATAGAGGACAATAGTGTTTGTTGTTGCATCTCAACTTCCGTACGCTTGATTGAGTTTACGAGAGTTTCATTTTTCGGTGAACAAAAAATCGAACCTATTGCAAAATTCTCGTTTTGGATTGATTGATTTTCGTGAAGATAATCATCGCCAAAGCCTTTGATGGCACATATCGTTGATGAAAGCAAGGGACATTCATTTTGCAATTCACTCGAAAAGGAGAGAATAGAATTATTATCAGGTATATGAGATGAATTCGAACGCTCGTCGAGTTTCAAACGTTTTGTGTCATCATTATTTGAAGATATTTCACATTCGAACGAGTCGGAAAGTAATTTTAAGCCTTCAACATGCATTAATTGAGTGTTACTTTTGCTATTTTCTTCATTAGTTGCACCATCGCTGTTGTCATTCTTTCGAGTCTTTGGCGATGATTTTTGGTGTGGTTTCGGCTCAGTAACCAAATTTACATCTAAATGTGCAACAAAAGTTATTAAGTTATAATGAACAATGCAAAAACTTCTTTGAAATCAAGTTGATAAATTAAACTTAAAGTATTAAACTCTACCTATCGCTTGTCCGGCAATTGCTTGTCCATCCTGAGCAAATACTGCATTTAACGCATCCATTTCGTCTCCGTATTGAATAAATGCATAACCTGAAAATGTTTGTTAAAAGTTTATTCAACAGACAAAACTTATTTAAAACATACCTTTATGCATAGAAATTGCTTTTATATCACCATGCTGTTGAAAAATAAGATGCAAATGACGCTTAGTGATCACACCAGTGTTTAAATTTCCAATGAATATTCGTGATCTTAAATCGTTTGGCGAACGCGAATTAGTCATATTGCTTAAGCCCAATGGACTCGATACACTTTCTTTCTCCAAGCGTTTACTTTTGCGCTTCCAGTTGCTTGCACTTATATCGTCAAACATTTTTCACGAACTGTTTGTTTGAACGTTATCACTAAAAAAAGTTGTGTTGAGAGTTAATCATAAACTTTCATAGAGGTAAAAGAAGAGCGCCGATATCAACAAAACTTTGGCAATGTATATTCCCGAGTGACCTCCTCTCACTTCCAGTTAGTTATCCGCTCAAAGCGCACAAATATTAAATGTGAAATGTTTCAAAAAATATGAAAATAGATAAAACAGAAAATGTTGGAAGCGATGAGCATTCTACATTTAGTATCAACTCAATTTAAAGAAATTTGAAAAAGCAGCGAAGAAATGAAAAGGTTTATACAAGCATTTCACGTTCGCACTCAACTGCAAATACTAATGTCACTGAATCTAATCTTATTCGCAGTGCAATTACGAATTTTGGCATTAAATTGGCAAACATAAAGCAGTGAATTACTCGGTGTATGCGTCTTTTTTTAAAAAAATGAGAGAACTTTTTTGATATATATAATTTTTTCAAAATGAGGCATCCGCTTATCGTGAGCATGTTTGCATTTACGGCACACTTTGGTTGACACTTTGGTTGCTATTTAAAAAATCCTAACTATGGAAATCGACCGAGAGCGCAATAGGGCGATCACCTCTATTTTGCTCGCTTTTTACATTGTTTATAACTGTGTTGTGCTTCGCATTTCGTAATGACTCAAAAATCGTTCTCTTAATCTCAACAAACACGTTTCTTTAAATTTTTTTTTTTTTTTGCTTCTAAAATATTTTTTTATATAGAAAATCAAGAAAAGTATAATTAAGTATTAGTTACAAGAGGTAACTTAACGTGTTGCTCCTTTTACTGCTAATCTATCAGCGGCTTCATTGCCTTCGATTCCTGAGTGAGCTAAAACTTTTTCCCATTTCACTTCGATTCCCTCCATTTCGGAAAGTAATTCTTCGAAATCTTCTTTATTTATCACAGCTGATCCATTCGCAACTTTCCATCCATTCTTAAGCCACTTTTTCATCCAAACAGTAACTGAATTTATTAGAAAAGAGCTGTCAGTTCTAATTGTAATTGATTCATAATTAAGCTCTTTCGCCTGTCGAATAGCACGAATAGCGGCATGAATTTCAGCTCTATTGTTTGTAGGTCTACCAGAAAGTTTTTCGCTAATATTTCGACTGTCATCAACACCCCAGAAAACACCGATACCAGCTCGGGCTCCACGCTGTCCATTTTGACAACATGCACCATCGGTATAAACGATTGCATGTTTCTTATTTAGATCACTGGTGGTTTTCAACAGTTTTTGCTGCAGATGGGAATCATACTCGTGTTTTCGTTTCTTAAATAAATTGCCCAAAAAATCAGAAGAATGAGATTGCTGAGAACTGTTTGATTTAGACAATGTATACGAAAAACCATTTGTGTTAATAAACGATTGAGCATCGTCAAGAGAAGCGAATTTTTTAAATATTGGATTCGAAAACTTGACCACTTGTTGTTTGCACTCATCCCACGAAAGATAAATGCCTGGTTTTCTTCCTCTCGCAACCGCGTAGTAAAACTGAGATTTATTATTCGAGCGTTTGCTGATCGCCGATTGAACGCTGTCCGAACGATTCCCGTCAATTTTATAAACAGAAATACCAGTTTTTGCACTCGCATTGACCAGTGCTGGCTTCCATTCTCCTGATTTCGAGAGAACGTTGCTTGTAACGCTAACGGCGTACGACATTCTCGTAACCGTTGACTTTGAGTTTCCCGTTATTTTTGTATTCGAATGGGAGCAGTTTTAATCAATCAAAGATGAAGAGTCGAATTCGAAATCAAAATGTGAATGTTGAAAAGTGAATAAAGTGAATTGTTGTTTACTTATAATTTAGCAGCAAATGAGAGTTTCGTTTGAAATCCATTCGATTGTTTTCGCGACCGATGGAACTTGAAGTGCGTCATTCGTGTGAATAGCGTGCGAATAGCGCGCATCTATTTTCACGCCGCAATTGCATTCGACACTTGAACAGCGCGCCTTCTCTTATTTGCAATTTGTAAATTGTTCTAAAAAATTGAGCGCTTTCAAGCGTTTTGATTGAAGAGCTTTTTTATTCAAAAATTGTTTTGCAAATGCTTAAGAACAATGATTTCGAATTGAAATTTTAAACTTTTTTGAAAATAAAAAATTATTAAATCACAGATCACTCATTTCAGCGTTATAAAAAATTTGAAAAAAGAAATTACAGTAAACGCCAAAACAATTACCCACCTCAAATGCGCATATGCATGCTAGAGTGGGGAATTGTTTTGGCGTTTACTGTAAACAAAAATAAATGAGTGGCGATTACTGATCATTGAATAGGGTTTGTGTGGATACTTGGAGTTACTTTTTGGCTTTGATTTCAAGAATTGGTGCTTTTAGACTTGATAAATCACCAAAGCTCGCCTGGCAAATCATTTTATGTTTATAAAGCTTCCAATCATTCAACTGACATTGTTGGTCACAATAAAGTGCTTTATTGCATTTTCCGCATCTGGATTGGGCATCTTCAGCTCCACAAAAGAGACACATGTCTTTCACTTTTTGTTTCGTTAAAAAATGCAAGCAGCTTTGTTCTTGGACTAGTAAACCAGCTAAACCATTCGAAGTAATACTAAAATATGGGTTAATTATCCGCACTTTGCATCCGATTCCAAATTTGCTTGCTACAATTTCATCATTATTCTGATCTCGAAAATCGTAAATCCAACAGGGCAGAACGTCACCGTTTCTATCTTCAACTACAGTATGAATCGATGGAAAAATAGAGGAGATAGGCCTCTCAATAAACTTTACTTCGATCATACGACCCTCATAAATGTGATCTTTTGTTGGATCCATTTCTCTGAAAGAGATTTCTGTCAACGCTTGTGATGAGCTTGGTTTCATTTGTCTTTTTGAAGCACTAGCTGGTTCGTGAGCCTTATCGATATCGACGGATGCTTTACTCTGCTTAAAAATCTTTTTTCGATGATTAACAATTGTTTCAATACGAAAACGTTCGATCAAATGATTACTTTTCAAACTCTGAAATGCTATTTCTGAGAGATTCGCGTCCTGCGTTCCTTTTCCTTTTTGTTCAGCCACTTTTTTCGCATCATCTACAATTAATTCAAGAATACGCTTTTGTGAACAATTGTATGGCAAAAAACAAGGTAATTGATTCAATTCTGCTTCTAATGCTTTCTTGTAGTAATAACGAACTGTGGGGCTTATAAATCGATCACTTGGCTTAATTTCTTCTACGTTTGTCAGTGGTAAGTCTTTCGAATTTTCTTTACAGAAATTACATTCGGCGATTAAGTATAACACTTCTGGATATTTCGGATGATCTTTGGGAGCTACTAAAAGATAGTTCATGAATTCCATAATCAATACATCTGGAGCCAAATGATGACGCATTGAAAGTGCTTTAGAATAGATCTCATCGCAATTAAGTTCTCGTTGGTTCTCAATTAAAAATATCTGACTTAATGCTTCGCTATGGCGACCCGAAAGTCTATAAATGGTAGCAAGCGCTAAAACAAATGTGGATTCTTTAGGATACTTTAGGATGCACTCTTTGAGAAATATTTCTTGTTCTTCGAATAAGTCTGAATAAACGAACTTACAAATCCTTGCGTTGATATCCAATTGCGATTGCTCATCTCGCATGATAATGCTATTAATCAATTCCAAAGCTTTTTCTCGTGAAATAATCAGCAAGCAATTAGCATCCACTGAATAACCATTTGCTAAATAGTTTATAAATCTTTCTGCTTGTTCCTCCTTTTTTGTTTGCATGAAAGCATCAAACGCGTCTGCTGCGGTGACATAATAATAGAATGCTTCGATTATCTTGAGAGCAGTGGTCGATCCTTCTCGAGCACGTCCAATAATTATTGGAATATATTCGAGGCTGTATTGGTTTAAATTGATTTCGATTCCTGCTGCTTCTAGATTACGACTTTTCAATTGCGCCAAAGCAGTACTCGCTTGTCCAACAGCTTTATCTTTAAACATCTCAAATCGCAAAATCCGATTGATTAAATTCAAGTTTTCATCTCTCAAACTATGGTCCAATTCCCATCGAACTATAACGTCGTATTTAAAACGCTTTTTCAGTTCTACAACTTTTCTTAAAAATATTTTCCTCTCTTCATCAGACACATTTTCACACGATTCCTTCATTCTGTTGTACCATTCGATTGCAAGCTCAAACTGTCCACTTCTGAGCAGCGAGTGTGCCAAATTTTTCATCGATATCAAGCATTTTCCCTTCGCACCAGTGATAAAATATTTTCTCGCTGTTTCTTCGTCTTTTGAAACACCATCTCCTTCCAAATACATCAAACCAATGTAAGCAGCGGCAGGAGCACAACCATTTACTAATGCTTTCTGGTAGAATTCAAAAGCGAATTGTTTATTTTTGGCCTCTACGATTCCATGCTCATAAATAATCGCTAAAGCAAATTGAGCCAAATAGATGCCCGGATCCACAATGGTCGTCGAAGGAAGAAATGTAACTTGTTCGGCTGCTTTCTTAAACAGTTCAATTGCTGACGGTATATTTTGCTCGACTCCTTTGCCTTCAAAAGTGAGCAATCCGAGCTTGTACTGCCCGAATGGACTATTGCTCTGAGCTGCTTGTCTGTAATTTTGAGCAGCTACTTCGAAGTTAACTTTGATACCTTGGTAACCTTCTTCGTGTTTCATGCCAGTTAACACTTGGGAAAGCGAATCTTTGCTTCTTTTTAACTTTTTTAAAAAAGCTAAAAATTCAATGCCTCTATTTTCACAAAAATCTTTGAAATTTTTGAAATTATCGGAATACGAGCCGAGCTTTTGTTTATTAGAAATGAAAAGTGCGACGTCTCTTTCTTTTCTCACCAGCTCATTTGTAGGGTCGATTGCGAGCGAGCGTTCAAAGTTGAGTAACGCCTTTTCAAACTTTCTCAAGTTAGAGTAAGCAAGTCCAAGTTGGAAATATCCTCGCCACCAATATGGTCTGAAGGAAATTACTTGCTTTGCATCAAAGAGAGCCAAATACTCATGGCACCTGTATTCGCATTTATCTTCTGGAAGAATGTGCTTTAGTCGCAAATGAAGTTCGGATCGTTTGCAAAGAAATTCAGTTTTTAGTCCCAAGCCGATCGAACTGAATTTGATTGCTTCTGAATATTTGTCAATAGCACCCACGAAGTTTTCCTTGGAAACCAAACGATTTGCTTCCTTTTGCAATTGCTGCATCCTTTTAGTCAGCTCATTGCTTCCAGAGCCAACGATAGGATCTTGACTCAACTGTAGATTGTATTTAAGATTATAAAGTGGTTGTTCAGGTTCTCCTAGCTCAACCAGAACTCTAGTCATTTCATACCAATAATATTCGAAGTCATCAGCATTGATTCGTTGATTAGGTGAGTGAAGGATAATACTGTGGACATGTGTCAATTGCGAAATCAATTCTTTTTCTTTGCTTAATTGATCCTGAAATGACTTGTTTTTATCTGGAATCGAATGTGTGAAATCGGAATTCAATAGAATATTGCTTATCGTTGAAAAATTCCAAGTGTTTAAATCGCCACTTTCGATGCATAGTTTTTGCAGATTTCCGGACACTTCGAAAGCTAGATTTCCAAATCCATGGATAAAATCAGTCGCAGCTTGTCGATCGTTTGGCCACTGGTTGCCAAACATTGTTTGCCATCGTTCGCGAAATATTCGTCTTAAAGAACGCGTCGCCATTTCAATCAAATATTCCAATCGCAAACGATTGCTAAAATGTTGTTCCATTATTTTGTATTTTGGTTAAAATTGAAGCCAATCGTCAAAAATAAATTTAAAAAAATAATTAAAAAATGAAAAGCTGTGCGATTTAAGTTAAAGCGTCATTTGAAGAATTTTCGAAGAGTGAAAAACAAAAGCAAAACTTTCGGTGGTCAAATAAATTGCTTAAATAAGGTGCAATAGTTTGGCGTCAAAATCAAAACTGACCACCAAACTAAATGCTGTCCTCTTTTATCACAATTTTTCGGAAGACTCAGCTGAGAGTTGCGTCCAATTTAGTCATGCGGTCAACGACAGAATGTTTTGTTTTGAATCTAATCAAAAAAAAAAATGCATCAACTTTAAAGATTTAAATCGTTAATCTAAATGATAAGACAAACGGAAATTTGCAAAATTGTTTTAATTGCATTTACAATTAAATTTGCTGTTCACATTTAATATGGCAGAGGATTAAATTACACTATTTCTCTAAGCTCTAATATGAATTTTGCATTTAAAATTTGCGATATAA
>NCKU01000542.1:0-38730 GCA_003675995.1 Dinothrombium tinctorium | reverse complement strand
TTTCCCATAGGATGGACAAAATTTTTTTGAGAGCATCTCACATTTTTATCGATAATTTTTGTGTCGAAAAATACTTTTTTTATGAAAGCATGAATTATGAGAGAGTGAAACTGGATGCTAAGTTTGCGAACGAGCTCATCTTGAAATGATCACCACTGGACGCGCGAGATCGCAATAATACTTTGTGCAAGTTCGACTAATTAACTGTTTTTTACAATGAAAAAACTATTTCTTAAGTAAACCTTTTAAAATGGCCTATGGCTCTCTAAATACTGTTTACTTTTAACAAAGATCAACATTTCATCTGAGGCTTCATTGACATGTGTGTTACCATAAGTTCAATAATGATTTTGACAAAAGCACCATCCATTTATATGTAGTAAACTTTATTCTTTCATATCAATATTAAATTTTCGATTTTATTTCAAGTTATGAAAGGTCTTGAAATTAATTCGATCTGCTTTTTTTTGTGAAAAAGTTTGAAAAAACAAAAAATGCTCATGAAACAATTTGAAAGTAACATTTCAAGTACATGTTAACGATGGTTGACCTCAATTATGCTCATTCTATGAAATTTAAGCTCATATTTTCTGAGACTTACGCATCTAATGAAACATTCAAAGCAATAAAAAGCGCTCGACTCTGTTCATTCTACTCGAATCGTTTCAATTTTGAAAAACTTAACAAGGCGTGTATCACGAAAGATTTGATTTGTTGAAAACTTTATAATCGTCTGAGAAAAGCTGTGAATAGAATTTGAAGGATAAACTTACAAATGAATTGTGTTTTAAGTAAAGCAAACTGTTAAATCGCAATGATTCTTGTTTGTTTTAAAGTCACGCTCATAAATTATTTGCCCTTTTTCACATTTTCAAGCTAATTAAGCGTTATTAATTGTTGAGAAGAGAGCATTTGCTGCATAGTTTCAAAACTTCTCACCATTATTTTTCAGCTCGATTTTCAAACTTTTTCACTGAAAAAAGTGCTCGATTAATAAACAATTGAGCGTTAGATGCAATCTGATTCTATATTTTATTATTTAAGTTTATCGCTTGTTGAAAATGAAAAATAAACGATTTTGCTTTTTGTATTGAAACAAAAATGAAAAAAAAAATGCTGACTTTCTGCAAAGTTTTTCAATCTCAACTCTTCTCGAATTGATACCTTAGAGTGCGATATCCAGTTAACAAAAACTTTTAAACGGTGCGATTTTAATGTCGCCGATTATTTTCATTTTCACGGATATTAAACTATCGAAAATAAGTGCCCGTATTTCTTACTTCATTTGAAAAAGTAAACGCTTCTTGTATAAATAGTGATTGTTAAAAAATGAACATTAAAACTAACGAATTGGAATAACTGCAGCAAATGTATGAATAATTAAGCAACCGAATGTATGAATAATCTAGCAAGTTTTTTCTGCATATATCTGTAATCCAATTTTAAAATGTTATCAACAAATAATTTTTCCATATAAATATCTTTCTTTTAAATATCTAGGTGCTTAAGGAATCGAGTAATGTCTTCTTCTCTTAAGGCAATGACAAGACTTGATAGAAAATATGGTTCCCCTTGTTTTGCTTATTCTTTTTCGCCTACTCTTATTAAAAGTAAAATAAGTTTAATGATCGTGCCTCAACTTATACCACAGGTTTCATATGTTAAATAATACGCAAAATTTTTGTTTGAAAGTACATCTAAAAATCAAAATCAGTTAAACAGAAAATTAAAAATATTACTCCTGAAAAAAAAAACAATATTAAAAAGTAAATCCTCTTTTAATTAAATTTTATTTGATATTATCAAAATAAAACTTAGTAGATAAGATTGTTTAAGGTAAAAATGCAAATTAGAGAGCGAATCAGTCACGGGTTTGAGAGGGCAGATAAGTAACGGAACCGTGCGTTTCCAAAAAGGTCACAAAAGTGCTACAATAAAAAGATAATGATTTCAAAAATGTTGTAGCCAGTAGTGCGTTTTTTAAATTCACAAAATTCAGAATTATCTAGATTCCCCCTTAAATTCTGACATTTCTCTAATGATAAAGTTTTTTTTAGTTATATTTTGTAATCTGCGATTTTTCTTTAAATGAAACTTATTTCACAGAATATATTGCAATATGGTTTATTGCAGAACGATATTACATAACTTATTTTTATGTTAGCAAAGTTGCATAAAAATAATTTTTGAAAGAATACTGAAATAAGGATGCAGATTTATTTTCCGTGAACATTAAAAGCAAAAAGTAATATTGAAACATCGCTAAACGCAAGAAAACTTTGTTGGCTTTAGGCTCTAGGCGTTCACTCATAAGATAAAAAATTTAAAATGACAAGTTTTTGATTTAAATTAAATTAAAGAACAAGAAGGAAAGCAACTCTTCATGTAATGAGCTTATGGAAAAATGCTTTCACTTCTCACAATCAAAATCTTTACTCAAAATTATTACTTACTTGAACATAAGCAAAATTTCGGCAGACATTCGCTTTCGATATTTTGATTGATTCTTTCAGAGCAAAATACTCGAATGATGTTTGCTCGACTTGAAAGCTTTCACTAGAAATCAAAAGAACACTTCATACGAATGAATTTAAATTCTTATTACATTATTGCATTAAGTGAGTTGACATTTAAGCGCCATTTATGCTGTTTAAACCAAGTAATGCAAGTGAGACATAAGCTAATAAAGTAATTATTGTGAGACTACTTTTTCATAGTTTCAGAACGATGCACTATGAAGAAAATGAGACAACGAATGAAGCAACCGCGACAAGCAAACATTTTCAGTTATGTAAGCTCATTAATGAATAAAGTATGCATTAGGAAATTGTTTCTATCATCGACAGTGTCTAGATAAACGAAAGTATAACATCGTTCCAAGAAGTGATGCAAAATCACATAATCAAGAGAGAAAAAAATGTGCACAATTTAATAAAGAAACAGCTTTGTATAATATAGCGTCATTTATGTTTCGTTTATTAAGTGAATAGAGAACATCAATTTTCTGGTTTATTATATTCATTACTTGAGCGAATATTTGATAGTGTCATGAAAGAAGTAATTTTGTGACAATTTGATATCTAATTAACTAGAAGTGGTAGGCATTTGATGATGCGAATAGAGTTTCGTGCTACTAATTGGAAATAAAAGTGAACAAATTCAAATACGAGCGAGAGTAGAGCGAGAAAATGAAGCAATACGATGATAAGGATCACAAAATTTCAAATTATTATTTCATCATTTTTTCCTTCATCTTAATCATCTTCATCGAACCCAGCAGAATTGAAATGAAAGCTAATAGTACCTGAAAAAATCAAAACTTCATAGGCGGCCCACCAGATCGGAATTCCACAACCAAAACTTCAAAAAAACATTGGCTTCTAATAAGCTTCCAAATTTGTTCAAATGATAGGAATCAGGTCTAAATAATTTTTTGTTTAAAATGAATTTTTCCAAACACTCTATGTATAAGAAAGATCAAACTCCTACAGCGCGACGCAGAGGGGCTGCAGAGGCCAACATTCAGCGGTGACCCAAGCTCAAATTTTGAGTTCTACAAAACAAAGAAGGTTTTCTCTCCACGCGCAAATTCACTTTTGCAAAAATCACACAACAGATGCTTTATGAGCATATATGCTGATGTTGATTTGAGCTCACAATAAACTAAAGATATAAAGTTCTTAGTTTATATTAGTATTGAGTTCGCACACTTTTATTCTTTGATGTAATTTTTTTTAACTTAACAAAACATATTTTATTCATTTAAAGCATTTCTGCTTATATTTCAAAAACAAAAATTTAGATTAACAATTCTTTATTAAAACAATGAAAAAATTAAATTTAATAAGTTAATAACAACTAGTTTCGACTTTTCTCAAAGCCATCATCAGGACAACAATGAAAAGCAACTTCTTTATCACTGTCGCATTGCACGAATCCAATTGTTATCAATTTTAAATCTATCATCTATATTTATGTTTGAATTCTTACAAAGTATCTGAATGGTTAACATAACACAACATCTTTATTTACTTCAAGGCATTACTGCCCGTATTTTATAATTAGAACAGTTTATTTAAATTATATGTCACCACCTCAGCTAAATTGAACGATTTCACACATATTCGATTCTCATTTCAACAGAACCAATTTCTCAGGCAAAACACCTTTCCACATACCAATAGGGTAAAAAGCAATTTTCTTGAATGAAGCTAACAAAATTTTGAGAACTTTTCAAAGATTTCCAGCCGATTTAGATAAAATTAAACAAATAAATAGTTTTTATGTAAAAAAACAATAAAAGTATTAATTTTGGCAAAAAATTATTTTCACAAGCGATATATATGTCCAAACTTTTAATTTTTTTTCTATTGACGTCTATTTGTTCATAGAGTTTATGAATCACCACTTAAAAAATTGATATGAATTTTAACAATAAAGCACCTAATACATTGTTAAAAATATATTACTAGTAGAATGTGTAGAATAAATAGACGACAATAAAAGTTTGGACACTTATATCGCTTGTGAAAATAATTTTTTGCCAAAATTAATACTGCAATTGTTTTTTGCATAAAAACTATTTATTTGCTTAATTTTATCTAAATCGGATGGAGACCATTCAGACACTTTTTTCGTTAGTTTTATAAATATAAATACTTTCAATAATTTTTCGTTCTTAAAATCGTAGACAAGAATAAAAAATTTTTGCCTCTTTCCATTTAATTTCATGGCTTGTATTGAGTATATGATTTGCTACTGCAAAAGAGGCTACTTTCATATCTTTTACATCTCTTTTATGTTCACCAATTCTCGTTGTGAAATGTCATTTGGTTTCACCAATATAGACTTTCTTGCAGGAGCACGGTATTGAGTAAACTGCATATTTTGTGAATTTTCAATTTGCTGTTTGATTGAGTATTGTGGCAAACTTTTAAAATAAATCTGACAATCTAGTTTACTTTTTATGAATCTCGAATTTTTTCAGTAAAATTTTTAAAATAAGCCAGACCAATAAATATTTTATCTTCCTTGTTGGTTTTATCTTTACGTTTTTTACTTGTAAAAAAAGTTCTTAGTTGTTCCCATTTTTGACAATTCTTTGAATTATGTAAAAACTACTTTATGCTTTAACGAATTTTAATGTTAGTTTATCAATAGCAAATTAAAAAACTAGCCCGTGGAAACTTCAGATATATGTGCATAGAATGAAAGAAGTCGAAATTGATTGAATTAGTCCATTGTTCCAGGTGAACAAAGAAAACACTGCAAAACAAATCAGACGAATGAGCTGATCTCTATTCATCATTTATTGATTTATAATTTGACAATATATTATTTGAAAAATCGTTAATAGTAGCTGCAAAGAGATCTCGTTTAAAAGTTCTAACTTGATTTTTTGCAAGTTTGCGCGCTTTTCTATTGTCTTTTCGACGTATAACATTTGTAAATAAAATTTATTCACGTTTGCGTTTTTCTTTAAGCTGTTTGTTATTATTTCAAACACTGTTCATCGTTTTATCCTCTTTTATTCGCCTTTTTCAAAGAATTTTCTATTAAACTAAAGTCTTTTCATTGATAACGTGCAGGAATTTCGATGAAGAAGCGAAAAACGAAAAGGGATAAAATGAATTTAAATGCGATGAAAAGCATGTGATTTAGCCAATAAGTTTAGACGGGAAATTTTGAAAGAATTTAACTTTTCCGTGAACGCATACGATCCCAATCGTGCTATTCGTTGCTTCTATTGAAAAAATTACGAACTGCTTCCAGGGCTCGAAACAGCGATATACTCGAAGGGCAAAATACGCACTGCGATCGTTTTCGAGGGTAGGGTAGGCTCAGCAAAAACGAAAGAATGGAAGAAAATTGTTTCCGTTCGTAATTACGTCGATCCCTCCAACTGTATCGCTGCATAGCATTGAGCTGCTTAACGATTCAAGTTGATCACTAGCAGTTTTGAAACCATTGCTTTCAGCGAAACAATTTCTGCATTAGCGAGTTCTGCTTTCTTCGCCCACACGAAGAAGTACAAATTTTAAAATATGTTGTTTACCGATGTTGATTTCAACATTTTAAGGCGTCACGCCGTTTTTCAAACGCTCAAGCGAGGGAAATTTTAAAGCAATCACCGTATGTTAAAAAGCGTAGCTAAAAAAATTTTGGATTTGCCAAATCGAATTCCTAACATTTATCGTCTTCTACAAAGTGTCGAAACACTCTTCTTAAACTCTTTTTTTCTAATGATGAGCGAAGCGATCGAAATTTCGAAATAACTTCGAAACAGCGAAATAAGAAAAAATAAGCAAATTTTGCGATCGAAAATAGAGCGAAAATAACAAATAACAGAAAATGCTTAGCCACTTAAATTAACGTTTGCAAAAACTTTTTCTCAATTGGCAAACGGTTGAAAAATTGGGAAACGGCGAACTTTCGAAACACGCTACACTCGCGAGATATGCTCATTTCAATTGCGTAATTATGAATTTTTTTTCTGGTAGTTTGAGGTCAAGCTGTCCAAAAATAAAAGAGGTCATAAAGCGGTGCATTGAGAAAAGCTAAATTAATTGCGGATTCATAAGAAAGCAAAAGTTAACGCAGTGCGATAGAAGATTGTGAAACACTATCGACGCATCATTACCATTCTCGCCGATGAACTGATGCTATTTCTGCTTTAATTCAATTTTTTTGCTGCTAAAGCATCGCTTGTTTGAAGAAGAAAATTGGTGTCTTTCGAAATGCAGAGAAATGGCGAAATTCGTGATAATTGTTATTTAAACTTATTTTTCATGATTATTTTCGCGAAAATAAAACTCGAAACTCGATATTTTCGATGAATAGTTTCTTGCTTTACACTAATTACGGATTCGTGAAAAGTAAGCTCGTTTCGCGGTCGTTACGAACTTTTTAATCGCAAACAATAATCTTTTTGATATTAACACAAATATGAGCTGAATTCAAGAAAAAGTGATTTAAACAGCGCTGTCTGCGCTACACTCGCCTGCAACGAATCGATGCTCGCTCGCTCGAATAACGCAATTGCCCACTGAAGCTGTTTGTGGCGATTTGTTAATGAACTTTTAAGTGCACATAAACTTGTCGCGTTTCGCGAGTTTGTTCAAACTTGCGAGCGGCCAATTGTTAAAGTAGCCGCGTTAACACTTCGTTTCTCTCTACGCGGATACACGCACACTTCGGTGCTGTTCGCCTCTCGATTCGGGTGAAAAACTGCGGATTTCGAGTAAAAAGAAACCAGTAAATGCATTTCGCACTGATTCAAAACTTGCACACAAATGCGGAGTGCATAATGCGCTTTGCATTACATTTCGCATCGCACGTAGAGTAGCTTCTGTCTAACCGAAAAGAGGAAATTCACATCAATTTCGGCATCATAAAAATACTTTTTTACAGTTTAGAAAAAAATAACGAACGGCAAAAAGTGACCTGCTTCAGTACGGGTTTTCGCAGCGTTTTGTACTCGACAGCGTGAACTCAACGAACGTGTTCACAGTCACACATTCAGGACAAACGTTTTTAATCAATCAGAATATGGTTTACTTCAGCATTATTTACAGAAAAAAAAATTCATTTTACATTTTTTGATTTTTGATTTACAAAATAATGGTGGGAAGACACGTGAATTGTCTCCTCTTCATAACTACACATATGATTCCTCTTCCGAACTCTCGGTTGATTCTGAACGTTTATGAATTGCTATCGGAATAGTTCCGTTTGCGCCGCTTTGCGAAACATGAATGACTGTAACACAATTCTCTTTATTCGGTTGATTGCAAACATGATTCTTGACGTCATTCACTTCGGAAGTTCTTTTAATGATTGAAACAGAAGTTTTTCCGTTCACTGCCGTCTCTCTTGCATCTTTCGACTTATCGTTAAACAAAGTTCTTAATTGAGCAACACTCCAATTTACCTCTTTTCTCCAGTCATCAGTTAAGTCTTTCGCACATCTCTCTTCAATAGCAACAGCATTGCAACTCTTTTCAGGACTTTTTGTTTGTGCGCTATTACAGAATCGTAATGGTCTCTTTGTGGAAACTGCTTCCAGTAAAGGTTGCCTTTCACTTGATATACGACATAAAGCTTGTTTGCGTACTTGATTAATAGGTTCAGTGTCACTACAATCCGAATCATTACTTTTTACACGTACAGGAATCGCGCGTAAAAATACATTCGATCCTTTTTGCAAGTCTTCATTGTAGACGCGAACTGACTGCTCATAAATCTCGGAAGATGACACAGTAGATGTTGATGAAATTCTTCTTGAAACAGAATTATTCTGAGTACGTGCAAGAATTTCTTTACGACTCATAGTTTCTTGATAACTTGGAGGAAAAATATTTAAATTACTTCTTGCTACAGACGAGTTATTAGAATGTTTTGAAGCTGAAGAATATTGGCTTGTAGTGTCAGATGATGAACTGCTTATACTACCAACTCTTTGATTAACATTAATTTTTGAGCCGCTGCACAGTTTAGCTAACGGTTGATGAAGCATCATGTCATTAATTGCGTCCTGATTGCAAGCTTCCCCCTTCCAAGAAACATTGACAATTTCATTGTGTGAAGAGTGAAGAGAGTGAATCTTGCTCCGGGACTTGTTCAGAGAGGTGTAATCAGTTTCATCTTCGTTTCTTTCAAAATTATATGGAAGTGAAATCGGTTCTTGAACAATGTGATCGCTTTCGTAATGTACCCTTAAGCTTTCTTCGGATGTCGATCTCCTGAAGGCAACAGAGGGGAATGTTTCGGGTTCCTTTGAGTTGTTCAAAATAGCAGTTAAAGGCGGTCTTCGATGTCGATAGCGTGTTGCGTTTTTTGACTGAAATTCATTTCTTCTTTTTGCTAAATTGTCAATACTTTGATTAATATCACAACCATAGGATTCTGAATACTTCAAAGGCAAATGATTGTTTTTCATGTCGCAAAAAGTACTGTTATTGCGATAACCGACAACACCTCCCAAAACATGCCTTTTGCCTGAAGGGTCCTGGTGTCTTCGTTTGCGTACAACATCATTACATGAACCATCGATACTGACACCGACACTCCTGCCGTAGGAGAATGTTATATTAATGACGTTTTCAAGACCAGTAGAATCTAAATGAGGAACACTTTTTGTCAGGTAAGGCAACAAACGACTACCAGGAAGCACACCCGAGGTGTCAGATAAATCACTTTCTTCGTCTTCTTCTTCAGGACTGTACAACTGAGTATCACTTAAAGTTAACCCTGAATCTCTGCTCAAATTAGAAAGCGACATTTTGTTGCAAAAGTCCGAACTGTCGTTTATATGATCTTTATTGCCTGGATTTTCATCCATTAAAACTCTTTCTATGCTGTCAGTTGAAGAATAATCTCGTCTATGATCGATATTACAACTGAATGCAACACCTCCTTCTTGAAGACTTTTCAAGCTGTCAGACTCTTCAGCGCCCGAATCACGTTTGTCAACAAGATCATCGAATAATTTCAAAGTGCTTTCTCCCAATAGCACAGGACAGTGTTCGATCAAGTAAGCGATTAACTTTGGCACTTTCTTAGACATTTCCTAAAAGAAAATATTTCAAATTGGTTAACGTCAAAAATAGACGAGATATCTATTTACTTCACAACGAAGAATAGACGGCTGTTCTTTGTGACACAAAAGGCTGGGACCAATGCATACGCCCAGGTTAAGTGGGCACATTTTATTTTCGGATGATCTTTGAGCGATATGCCAAAGTACACAAAAAAGGTGACGCAAAAGTAAGAGGTTAGTCGAAGGCAAGCTGTGCAAAAGTTTTACAATTTTTTCTCTACATTCGAAATTGTTTTCGATGCTTATGGCTTCGATCCATTTATAGTAAAGCTTCGATTGAAGCAAACAATCAGGTAACGAGCGCAAAAACTCCTGAAATGGAGCAATGTGTGATTAAACTGAATAAGTGAGGGGTATGTAGCATGTGTACTTACTTTAAACACGGATGCAATGACAATCACAGGAAAGTCGTCGAGAGGCGAATCCGAGTTCTCGTCCAACTTAGCCTTCAGTTCGCGACATATCCTCGCATTCGCGGATTTCCTCAACACACCAACTGTGAACGGACCTTTAATGTACAGCTGTTTCAACATGTTCTGTAAAGAGCCAAGCATTGATCATTTGTTACTCGGTCAGCTTTTCGAAGCACAAAGCAATTACCCAAATGGGAGTGACTAAACTGCCACCGTTGACGTATTTGACTAATTGGTGGCCAAACAATTTGCCACTCGAATTGGAATGCGACGAGCATCGGTCGCTCGAAGAATGCTCGTTTTTCAGCGGCACCCGACGAAAAGGCCAGTTTAGCGACGCTTTTCTGCTTTTCTTCGTTTTCTTCTCATCGTTCGAAAACGGAGACATGTTTACCTGAAATCGAAACGAATACAACTCATACTGTAAACAGTTCAATGACAAGCGGCAATCGTTAACAGTGGACGGACACTGCGTGCGCGGTGCGCGAACGGCAGACGAACATTGAACATCAGAGCAAACGGGTGCGAAACGTTTCGACGTTCCGAACACTTTGAACGTTTTGAACGCTGCGGACGTCAACAGGTGTATTTAAACGCGTTTTATGCTTTTGAAACGTTTCGTGAAACGACGAGTGTCGAAACGAAAAACTTGTTGCCAACTGTTGACCACTGTTCGAAGCGAGAGACTGCGCCTTCAATCGCCGAACTCTCCAATCACAGCCATTGTGTGCGCCACTCGCTGCACGCACGGCTCAATCGCACTAAACTCACGCGATTCGCACAGCGGCCTCAGCGATAGCCGCAAAAGTGGCCGTAACGGAATGCGGTTTTTTGGTTTCGACCGCGGACAGCGTCGCTCGCTGCTTTCACCGCTCTCGTCTCGACTCCGAACGCACTTTTCAATCTTCGCTTCGAAATGCGTCTTTCGTCTTTCAACAATTGTTAATTTCAACTTTGCTTTCGAAACGTTTAGTTTTGAAAGCAAGCAAAAAGTAAAATGCGGACGAAACAATTTGTTCTTCTCGTTTCGATTACAATTAACGACGAAAAGTAAAGCGATGCAAACTTTTGAAACGTGTGAACGCAATCAAAAATGAATCGATCGCCGTTACAGTCTATTTAAACGGAAAGTTTAACGACCGTCGCTCAATTCCGAAAGCACCGCAAAATAAATGCTTCAAATTGAATTCGCATTCGAAAGAAATCACTCGATATTCATTGCTGATAACGGCATTGTGCTTCGCGAAAACTCAACATCGCTAAAATTGTAAACGCAAATTCGCATCAAATTTGGCCCACTTTTGTCAACGGAATGCAACACATATCGTCAAATTGAACGCGAAATCGTTCGGCTGCGTGTGCTTCACTTTTTCAACTTTTACTGTACTTTATAAAAGCTGAAAAGTGAATGAAAAGAATCGAAAAAGTTGTCACTCCTAAAGTAGCGAAAATTGAACGTAATTCAATCGAGAAAATTTTCCATTTTTGAGCGAATCAAGAGTTAATCGCAATGAACAATGACAAGCGGCAATTGTTGATTTCAAAAATCCTTTCACGGATTAAAAGTTTTAATTAAATTTTTATCTCTTACAGCAAAAATGAAGCGTAGAAAAGTTAAATGTGGCCTGATTTGTAACCGTAACCGATTGTAACCGTACACTGAATGGCGAGAGACGGCACGGCAGAATTGTTTCACAAAAAAATACTAAAATTCTATTACTTTGGCAATGAATTTATCGCTGCTTTTGTTACTTATTATTCAATTCAAATGAGTTATGAAAAAGGATTTATAACTGTTCAGATGACAACAATGCACAGAACCGATCACTCGTGATGAGTGCTATTCGAGGATTGGACTGAAACAAGAAGCTATTTTAAGGTTGTTTAAAATAGGACATTTTGAATACGACTGTTGTTTAGATCAATTTAACAGCATACAATTTTTCGTAAAAAGCAAAGCGAAACAACGATCATTTTCTTCGCGAATATAAATTAAGAGGCAATAATTATCTATGCAAATACTGTCAATTTGCATTCACTTTATTGCAGCTACACTTTATTAACTCAAATTGTACATTTAATTAAAGAATTGGTCTCAATTCTCTCTTTTTTCACCGTTTGTAAAGCTATTGATTGAAGCCATAATTTTGTATGTAATTACGCTTTACTTCACATTATTTTTTTGCGAACGCAATCATCAATCGAACATCAAATTAGATTAGGTGAATAGCGAAGCGAAAAGTTACGCAATAAGCGATACTATGAAACGTAAAAAGATTACCTCTTCATTGAGCGAAGAAACTTGATGCTTGCAGCGGTGTAAATTTCAAAACACAACAAAAATCGCACAAAACTATGAAAAGCGGGTAAAGCGGCGAAACATTCGAAATGGAAGAACAACACTGGTCTATCGTCCCACAGCCCGAGGAGAGTTGATGCATTTAACTTTTCGAGGGCCGCAGGAAGGACCAAGACGTGAACGAGAGGCTCGGCGAAAATAACGCTCGGTAATAGAAAGCAGCAACAAGTGTGAGTTCAGTTTAGAAGTTTCTGCAAACTTCTCCACCCATTTTCCAATTCGGCAGGTTTTGCAAAGCGCGAAAATTTTTCGTTGAATAAGGTTAATGCTTATCGAGGGCAATGTTGGCTTTCAAGCCTAAAGCTACATTTATTGCCATCACTTCGATCTTAATATTAGAGCAGGTAATAGGTTAAAATTCAAACGAGCAGAAAAAATTCGAACGAATCTGTCAAATAAAACTTAGTTTGCGAGATTTATGACCAGTTTCTTCTATCAATATTTTCGATTCATTTTCCGATTGAGTGGACGCTTCTTCTAAAAGTTTGCCAAACTAATTTTCTTAATATTGGGTCAATTTTTCACATTCTGCTAACCTGTGCATTAATTTTTGCCACTGTATTTGTTACTGCAACAACTATTTTAAATCTCGAAAATGAAAAGCTCTCGGCTGCAATTGAAAAGCATCTCCTGCTGAACACATTTAATCAAGAATATTTTTAAAGAAAATTGTATGATTGAATCACATCAACACTGCACTATTCTTCGAGAAGTATCACAAAAGACAAATTGCATCTCATTCTTTGTTCACCACAAACGATCGTATAAATATTATTTTCGGTTGAGTTAATGAAAAGTTACGCTCAATTTCAAATTTGGCTTCATAGAACACATCATTGATTGATTCTCGATTTTATCCTATTTTAAGAACAAATAGAAAAATGTTCGTACAATTGTATCAATTTACAAAGAACAGATTTAATCTTTGAATCAAATGTTCTCTTTTTGCTTTGCTTTTTTTTCACGAAAGTAAGATAAAAGCGTTTAAATAATGATGATAACAAATCCGAAAATCTGCTGCTTCTGTGTACACCGTAAAAACTCATTGTTGCTGTTGTTGCTCATTGTACTGCATTCGCATTATTTGATTTGATCGCTTCGTTGTTGTGTACATTTATATTTTTACTGATAATTACTCGTTGTACGTTTGAAAGCTTTTCATTGAACGTGCTTTATTCATTTGAAGCATAATAACACTATACTACACTGCGTACAATAACACGAAACAATTTGCAATTATTTTAAAAATTCAACGAAATGACATCACTGCGTTTTTTTTACTCGCCTTAAACTGTTGAAGGAAAGTGACCGCAGCAAAATATATTATATGTCAGTATTAAAAAAAAAGAAATCTCGAAAGTATTTCAAAAAGCGCTCTCCATTAATTTCGTCTTTCAGCCGTGATTTACGTCGCCCCTTTAGCCAGCGAAGTCAGACCATGCATACGCAATTTGTGCTACTGCCGAGGAATTTAATCAATAATTTATGCAAGCAACACTGGCCTATCTAACATAAGCAAATGTTTTAGTTTACAAATAGCTTTAGTAGTAAACGAGCACAGAATTGAGACTCCACGAAACCGAAATATTTTCGAAAAACACCAAATATTAAGCACACGTTTGAGCCACCCCACAATCTTCCACCGTTTTCGCTCTTTGTGTGTGTGTGTGTGTGTGTGTTCAAAGTTTCTCGTGAAATTTAGTTTTAAGAACTTTTTGTTTAGTTAGAAAAAAGTGATTTGAGAAGCTCTATTAATAAAAAGGCAATTATTATGTCCACGATCTCTGAACTTTTATGATATAAACGCCATTTTTCAAAAGTTTATAACTACAGAAAGCAAAAATTCGCTTATTTAACGAATTTCTTCATCCAAACGAAATGTATTTAGATTTTAGAAAAGAAAAGCAAACGAGAATGCTGGCATGCTGAAAAACTCAATTGCTATGAATGTGAAGCGTAAAATGCGTGAAAATGAAAAATTTGAAAAGAAACAATGATTTTCGAGGTCTTTTAGTTGAAAAGGATGTAAAACAAACTTTCAATGAGAGCTGAAATCTGGTGCGATAAGTGGTATTTGTGGAAGGGAGCAAAAATTTAACCTTAATTGATTGCCTATTTCATTAAAATAAGCTTTTCGCTTCTTATTCTGACTTTATTTAGTTTTTTTTTTCGAGAAAATTAATTGATCACCGTTCGATTAATATGTTTCGAATATACAGTAGAACTTCGTTTTTATAAACCATTTTTTTGCTTTGAAAATTGTTCATTAAAATGAGGTATTACCAATATTAGAAAGTACAAAAAATTTCGTTCATAAAAACGAGGGGTTCACGAAAAGGAGGATTCATAAAAATGAGGTTTGAATGTACTGATACTAGCGAGAATCTTAAGAATTTGAAATAGCTCATCATTTATTTCTGAAAGATTGTTTCGCGGGAACTATTTACGATGATGTTGCAAACGACTGAAATCACTATATTTGTATTTAAATTTGGGTTTATCGCAAGGTGAAAAAAATAAAATAAAAAATTCGCGATTTGTGCAAGTTGCAAATTAGTATAATTGAATACTATTATTTAGCCTCTGTCGTCAAGTGTATGAAGCTTTCTATTTTTGCATTCAACATTTTATTAATTCAAAAGGTTGTAATTTTAGTAAAAAAAAAAAATTTTAAGCTGCTATGTAAGTGAAGGTGACGAGCGTTGCCATTGCTGAATTCATAATTGCTGTAATCAGACAGAATTAAAGTAAAATTAGCCTCGCTGCACACAAAGCGAACACATGTTTCATAAAGCGTTGAATGAATGAGAAGAATAGATGCGCATTTTACGTTTAACATAAAGCCGAGAGAGAGAGAGAGAGAGAAAAGAAAGAAGGCAAAAAACATTGAAAGCTTTTTTCGGGATGATTTTGCTTTCAGACAATAACGGAGAAGAAAATAATTATCGGTGATGCTTTTTCAGATAGCCTATTTTGTTTTCGTTTACAATTTAACTGCAATTTGAGCGAAACTTTGAGGCGTACAAAAAGCGAGCGCTGCAACAGAATTTAGCAAATATGATTACATTAAATTTGAATTTTATTAATCTTCTTTCATTATTTCGCTTCGTCTTTTTCTTTGCGCTCGTTGTTTTCAACATCTCTTTTCAACGAAATCTCTTTTGGCGATGAAAACATGTATGCAACAATTCGTTAATCACCGCTTTCGAAAATTGCAAAAACAATGTTCAATTTGCAGCCTCTTCAATGTGTGTGTATTTAAAGAAAGTTTTTTGAAGCTCGAGTTTCGCCAAAAAATGAAAATTGCTTCGCAATTAATATGGATGAAGTAGTCTCCGCGCTAACTTATACATCATTTATTTTTTCGTTCTGATGCGAGTGCTTAGCATTTTGAGTTTCGAAAAATTGGGCCATTTTCGCAATGATTAAACATTTTTAATTACGAAACCGCGAAATGTGGCCATCGCGAAACGACAAGCGAAGCATAATTTTTTACGCGCGATTATTACGCACACGAATAGAAGAAGATAAGTGCAAAAAAGTTTTGTACTGTTCGCCAAATTACGTAAAGCACGCACTTCGAAATAAATTCATCGGTTCCCGAATCTTCTATTTGTTTATTTGACACATCTCTCGCTTTTTTATGATTGCGATAATCGTATCCCGGAAAGCATACTGTAATGAGTTTCCGCAATCCCGAAACGCTCGAATGTTTGAATTTTTATTTAAAGTGTAGCTTTCTCGTTAAAAATTGTTTCTCAAAATAAAAAAAAAAACTGAAAAAGCGAAATAGCGATGCTGATAGTGGAAATAGCGGCAATAGCGTTTAATAGCGGAACGCATTGCCTAACAAAATTTGTTTTGGGCAAATGTGGCGGCGGCGATCAATTGGCAAAGCAGAACAAACATCGCCCCAAACAATAATTGTGCCGAAAAAAACATCCGTCAAATAAAGCTAGTGGTGATTAATTGTTTGAAAACGAAGCTTCAATTGTGAAAGCTGCGAATGTTTTTGCTTCGCTCTCAGGTCGTATCTCGCTTCGGCATAATGCAGCGCTCATAAAATGCATCAAATACACTTCTCGCGAACGCCACTCGAAGAGGTTGTTTTCGCTGAGCTCGCATCGAAAGCGATATGTTTTCTGTTTTTGCTTCTTCGCCGAGAAGCAAGAATTGCGCGCTGCGAATGTGGACGCATCGCGCAATTAATAATCACATCACCATTGCTGATCGTATTATTTACGTTTGCAGTCGGACCGAAATGCTCGCGATTGGATTTCGCAATGAATCGCAATCTCATAAAATTAGAGTGATTTCTAATTTAGAATGCAAAGAAATAGCATTGCTGGGGTCAACAAACCATAATTTCATGTCTCGCGATAAATAAGCAAGGGCAGAGCTGTGAAAATATCAACATCCGTTAATTAGTAAAGTTAACTTACATCTTGTTGAAGAACTTCGCTCGATGAAAAAGAAGAAAATGAAGCAGCGGCTGAAGTGGGAATAATACAGTCGAACGTTGCTCTGAACTCACTTTCATCTTTGCTCAGCAATTTGCTGAAATTAATTTACTTCTTTAGTAAAGGCAACGAGAAGAAAAACGTTCGCCAAATACCTGAACGGCTTTTCACGAAAATCTTTGGTAGGTAAAAAAGTTTCCCTCTGCAAAAGCTCGTCGGTAAACGCCGCTTTCGAGAAGCTGTATCTTTGGTCTAATCAGCGAAAATCTCGTGTGAATTTTTCTCAAAACTCAAAACCCTCACCTGTTTCGTCTGAGGGTGGAATCGAGTCTTCAATCGCTATCTTCTCGCCGTGCAATAGCACTGCCGGCGACTGCAGATCGAGAACGACATCGCACCTTTCCATTTTCACTACAGGATTTTTCAGATGCAATTCCTGAAACAACGGCGACAGCAGCTCTTCGCTTTTCTGATCGCTTTTCCCTATGATCTTTGAATAGAAAAGAATTTGTCTGAGAGAACATTTTTTGGTGGCGGCCAAGTGTGCAATTTAACTGAATTCGGGCGAGCATTTTCACTCTCGAATTCGAGCTTGTTTACTTTGGTACAAAGATTGCATTTTTCCTTCGATTGCCAGCGATGGAATGCATGAAAAATGTTTTTTTATTATGAGCAAAATTTCAATGCAATAAAAACAGAGTTTAAAAGTAAAACTCATTTGTAAGCAGTCTTGTGGTGAAAAACTTGAACCCCTCATTACTTGAATTTTCGTTCGCGAAAGCAACAAGCCTTTAGGACATTGCTTGTGTGTACTTTTTGGGCAACTTTGTTGCAGAGGTCTTTAAACCAAACGCGAACAGAGAGCGGCAAAAACCACGAAAGCCACAGAATCGGCAACACTCATCGCATTTCTCGTGATTGCAACGTAATTTTTGCCGCTTTCTACTTTTTCTGCCTCTGCCTTCTCGATAACTTTGCCTTGTGCTGCTCTTCTCAATCGCTCTCTACATTTAAATTACAATCACTTCTTTTACGATAATCGATTCCTCGCCGCATTCCTTTGCAAAATCAAACTCGAATGCATTTCTCTCAACGCAAACCGAGCAGAAAATTCCGCTCGATTCATTGTATTCACGCTTTAAATAACAGTAGTTTCGCAAATTTGTTTTGCTTCTTCAAATCTCGCCTCTCGAATATTAAATAAAATTTGTGTGCAAATGATATTGAGATTGTTGTGAAAACGGCGAGAAAACGCGAACAAGCGCACAAACAACGATCATTCGGCAATAAAAAGAAATGAAGACATTTTGTTCCGCATTCGATTATGTTAAGCACACATAGTTTGTCGAATATCAATAGAACTTTGCCTCGAGTTACATAAATATGCGATTGATAGCAATTTTAGTGTAAAAACGAACGCGCAAATATGTTAACGGAGGCAAACTTTTTCGAATACTGTGATTATGAATATATTTTTATCCGATTTAAAACGACAAAGCTTTCAATATTCAACACAAACGACGGCAGTAAAGTTAGGCGTAGTTTTGAAGATAGCGAGTGATGAAGTTAACTTTACGAACTCAAAATTTTCACTTTATTTCACTCGTAATACTTAAAGAAACAAGAATTTTTCCTACTTTTGCTTTATTGCTAAAAGTGTCGATTACAATTATTTTTATCTGTTTCCCACCATTAATTTCAACAATTTCGAAAGCAACTTTTTTTTTCAAAATAAAAGCTTTTCAGCGAAATTCATGCCATGCTTTTGCTGCTGCTTTTTTTTTACGGCACATTTCGAGGCGATTTCGCAAACGAAAGTGAAGCCCGATTTATTTAAACACAATCGAGTGTGATTCGCGTTGATTCGAGTTGCGTTCATAAATTCATAAATTATATCGAAACGTGACAAGATTTACTCACTTTTTTTTTCATTATGAAAATCGCGAATATCTCGTTTTCTTAATAATTCAAACACTTTTTTCTCGCCCCGTTTTGAAATGAAGAGACTAATTTTAAAAAAGCCATCACTTGTCCATATTGTTGATGATAAAACGAAGCGCAGATCAAACAAATTCTTCGCGAATCGAGCGAAGAGTTTTCAAACATACTTAAGCTCAACTTTTTGTTTTTGCTGCGTGTTCTTTTCAAAATTTAGAAACAACAGCAATTTTCATTCGCTTTTGTTCGTCTCTCTGCATTTGTGTAAAGATAAAAAGCGTCTGCATCATTCGCGTGCTTGCATTTTCGAGCGAATTCAAAAACTATTTTAAAAATCAATCACTTTCGCTTGAGCAATTAGCACAATGTTAACAGCGAGCAAAATAAAAAAATTAATTGTAGGGATTAGCGATGAATAAGAGCGCCGATTTGCTCGTTGATTGATTAATTCAACGATAATCTGTATGCTTCGGTATTTTTTGTTTTCGTGAACTCGAATGCGGCTAAATTTCGAAAAGAGTTGCGTTGAAACGAGCGAAAAACAAATTTGATTGAAACGAAAGTAAATGTGTCGGCCGGTCGTGAATAAAACCCTACACGGCGCCATCTTTTGCATCGGAGTCTAGCTTTCGCTGCGAGTGATGTTTCAGAGCAGATAAATTTGTCTGTTGTGAGTGCGATAAGAATCGAAACGATCGGCGCAAAGCTGAAAATAGTATCGCTCATAAACAGAAGTATCGGGCATTCGTTTGCTTAAAATAGCCTCACTTGACCGAGCTTTCGTAGTTGTCGCATTTGTTTTTTGTTTCGATGCTAATTTGAGAACATATTCGTCCATAAAGTTTCGCAAATTTGAATAGCAATTAAATTGAGTTCAGTTTTGCACATTATTTTTTCTCTCTCTTTCTCCGTACTTTGTGACACTTAGTTTTTTAATCGCAAGTTTTTTAGGTAATGAAACAAATTGAAATGATCTCTAGATTCGATTGCTTCGAAGTTTAACGAGTATTCGTTTTGAAACTGATACATACGCCGAGGTACGCAGCTTTTCTGCTCACCCTTTTCACCAATTCAAATATTAAAGTCGGAGTAAAAAAGGCATTTCATCGTTAACATTTTTTTCAAAATATAATTTAATCAGCATTAACATGTATTTCATCGCTGATCTGATTTTAGATCGAATTTTAATTTTTATGAACATGCAGCGGTAAATAAACTTTTAGTCGATTATCACTTCAGTTTTTTTTATTTCATGGATAATCGTAAAGCGAGAAAATCATTATTTTCTGAGAAAAAAACTTTTAATCAGACAATTTGCTGTCAAAAATTTCTTACGTCAGAATGACGGTGTTTTTATTTTTTGGAAAATTTCTAACGCGAAAATTTTATTCACTTTTTTAACTTTTTGAATTTTTTATCAACACGTTTCTATTCGCACTTGTATTTTTAATTAAAGAATTAATGAAAGCAATTACTTGGGCAGTTTGAAATGATTTGTTAGACAAATTATGGCTTCTTTAACTAGCCACTCAAGCTTATAATAAGCGCATTTACTTCAGCGAAACAAAAGCTCTCGCCTCCGATTTAACGTCGAAAGAATTTTCGCAATGAAGGAATTTATTACAGGGAAATCAATATTACGTAATAACAGGTATTCACGAACTCATCTAGCTAATAAATTGATTTTCATTTTCGTCAATACATGATTTTAATGGCAACAAAATTTACTTTTTTTGGGTAATTTTATAAAAAAATTTTTACAAAAATTTAAGGAAGCGGAGTGTGGCCATCAATTTTTTTTCTGAACGCGGACATTTCAACGTAGAAGTACCGAAAGGCATGACATATGTAATTTATCTACCATAATTAAGTAAAAATATTGCTATTGCTTCCTAATTCGTGAATTTTCGCCTAGTTCTGAATTCTTGTTACAATGCAATTTTTATTGGCGAGCGTTTCTTTCACCGCTCCGCTTCTTTCGTCGCAAGTCTTACTCTGTTTACCGCAAAGAAATAGTTGCACTTTTCACTCAAAATCGTTCGGAAAGCAAAATGCGATCGAAGCGAGCGATAATTTTTCACCGCAAACAAATAAAGACCAAAGTCAAAATTTTTTTGAATGCACAAGAATGAATTTCTCTCCTTTTTTATGAATCGATTTTTTATTGTGATTATTACAAAAGCTAAAAATCGGCATTCTTCACATTTTGCAAACTCAATAATTAATGAGCACCTTTTTCGGACGCTACGCTTGATTAGAAAAACGTCAAAACATTATAAATAATAACAAAAAAAATTTGTTTCATTAATGGCGAAATTTTAAGCAAAATTTTGTTGAGAAAATATTGAAGAACAATTTTTTTGGCAGAAAAAATTCTCACGACTTGAAAAGTTTTCATTTTGAGACCTGCATAAGTTGTTTTTTTTTCTGCTTAAATTCAAACATTTGTCTTTCGTCGATCTTAATGATGTGCGCTTTGAAAAGTTATTTTAATAATTTTTATGAAAGTTTTCAAAAATTGAGGCATTGGAAAATTGCTTAATTCTTTCGATACAATTATCATTACATTTTATCTATTAGAATGGCCCGAAGAAAAAGTGATATAAATAGTTCATTAGAAAAGAAATACATTAACCAACATTTTTAGTTACTGGCTTACTGACTTACTATAATTGATGATGACTTCTATTTAAAATCAACTCTACGATTGATACGAAATTTGCATTCGCCGTGCGCTTAATGTCGAATGCATATAAATTTAGCGAAAAACAAATTGAGATTAAAATCTCATTTAACAAGAGAATGAAAAAAGAATTACGAAGTTATCAAACTTATAATCAGTCCGTTTGCAAATGTGTTTTTTAGGCATTCCAAATAATTGAACGAACATTGAATTCGAATGCTTATCGTGCAAAGAAAAGGCTCAAAATTTGAACAAGCTTCACTTTTTATCCTACACATTTTTCATAAATTGCAAGATTGTTGATCGCACTCTGCGTTCCTTTGCTGAGATTCGCATTTATTAAATGAATTGAACCAGTGAATTGACCGATTTCGCACCGGAAAACGATGATAAGATACAGAACTTTATTCGTTACATCAAAAAGAAAGGCGATTGGAAACAGAGAGGCACGAGCGAAATAAATTTTTAAAACATCGCAAAATGTGGGCGCTTGAATATCGCATAACTTCTCTGTTCTCAATCCGAGACGATGAAATGATAATGAATCGGCGCCAAAATTAAAGGCGATTAACTTGATTAAATTATTTACGCATTGAGCAAACAAAAAAAAAGTGAATTCACACCGGAAATGCGTGCCAGCTTTGACCTAAAAGCTTTTACAAACGATTAAACAATTTGTTGTTGTTTTGTTGGCAAACTATTTTGTTGTTTTGCAGAAAAATGCTTCTTTCATAATCAACGTTCGTTTATGAAAAGAACACTGAAAAAAGTGTGACAAATGGCGCAAGCTAAACGTCTCTAACTTTTCAACGTAAATCATTCAATCAATGCGTTTCGTCTTTGAAAACGAAGCGGCGCCCGAAACAACCATTACACCGCACCCGTGCTCAGCGATCGAAGCACAGCTTTTTTTTGACTTTTATTTTTGAATCAAACTTATTTTCTCGATCGAGCGGAAACATCGTTTGAAATTGAGTGCGGTTAGTCGAGGAGCAAATCGATGGTGTAATGAATATACCTGCAAATGTGCAGTGAGCGTTTGTGAGCGTAAAAAGTAATTGAAAACATTTTAGTTTCGAGAGAATTGCGTATGCAAAATGCTAAATTAGAGAGAAAGCAAATTGCGTTTTGTTCAGAGAGCGAATGAAACACTAATTGTTTAGTAGTTTGCTCGTAGTATGTCTTCGAGAATTGAGCGAAAGAAAGAAAGAGAAACACCCAAATAACTTAGCGCACACCTGAATGTAAGCAGATCCGTGCTCATCATTTCTTAATATGGTACGCAGAAAACACAATTAGCTCATAAACAATCCCACTGACCTTAATTTCGCATATTGTTTTCTAATGGTTTTTGCTTCAAACAATCAGCTACATTCGCTCTCCAAACTTCTTCTTTCAAAAATGTTTGCAACTGTTCGAGCGATGACACAAATTAATCGGCAAATGATTACTTAAGAAATGCATTCAAACAAAAAATTTGAAAAAAAAAAACAAATTAGAGCAATAAAGACTCCATCACTCATATGCAAGTGAACAATGAAATAAGCGAAAGTTTTCAACGTTTGTCCAATTGTCTGCGATGCTTCGATCTTAATAAAAATAAAGCGTTTAACGAGTAAAGCGAAGTGATTTATTTGGCTGCAATTTGTGCGATTTAAATTTGAAGAAGCATTTTAAGAAACGTGATCAGAAAGTGAAGCTTTAAAAGCGAAATTTTTATGAAGCATTCGTAAGCAATCAGATAGGCACCGCGTACACTCTGTTCATTTAGAATTGAAGTAAAAAATAATGTTAAGACATAGTAAAATCTCTGCTTTTTAAAGTGAACAGAGCTCGCGTTTTTGTACTATGTACCCATACATTTGCATTATCAAGTGCAGAGCGAAAAAGCAAAATAGTCCGCGTATCTAAGCTGCACACAAGAGATAGGTTCGCATCGTTCGATTCGAGTAAAACGAAAGATGAAACTTCGCGACGGCGTCCATAAAAAGAGGCTCCGTGAAGCGAAAACAAGCAAAAAGTTCCTCGTGTTTTGTATATTGTAGAATGTTCTACTATTGTTGCGGTATTTTAACGCAAAATAATAAATTAGTGTTTTCAAAAATGACAAATCGAAGGAAATTCGACGCAAAAATTTTTGCGCAATTACACGAGCGCTGAATCGTGGTGCTCGCAGTGAGCGCCGCTCGATATCCACCTCTCTCTCTGTCATTTTAGCATCAAATTTGCATGAATTTCAAATTCGTTTTAAGTCAGCAGCTTGAAACATAATATTTCTTCACTTTCAACAATCATCTACCTCAAAATTTGATCTCACCTATCACTTCGCTCTCGCCGTCCTGGCTGCTCAATATTCACTTGACAGATGTTGCATATTTACCCGAGTAAACACGAAATTTTAATGAAAATATGTTTTTTTTAACCTCATTACATTCTAAAGGACATTAAATCACTCACTCGTAGATCGCTTATCTTACATAAGATACAAAAAAATTCTTTCACTTTTTGTAAGAAGTGAGCTAAAGTACAAATCTGAGAAAATTAGCTTTGCCAAAGGAATCAAAATCGGCCAATTTAGCTTTGCTATACTTTGTGGCTGGATAAATAAAAAAAATTTCTTGAACAAAAAATGAAGTATTTTAAGCTGCACGAAACAGAGCACGCAAAGCAAATATTTTTAGCTATTATCATGCTTATATTTAATTCTAAATCAGTGAAAAACTTAAGCAAGAAATAAGCGAATTTGCTCTTTTTTTCGGATTCATTACCAATTTCAAGAGCAAACAAATATAACTCAAGAAAAAAGTGAACAATAGTATTAAGAAATGAGAGTAATTCAGGCAATAAGCCGTAAAAGCAATTACGCTTTCGAATGCTTTTACTTGATTCGGGTTAAATCAAATGTGAACATTTGTATTCGAATGTTGATGATTCGGCATCGGTAAGTAATTTATGCTTTACTTCGTTGAGTCTTTTATGGCTAAAATTAAAATGCGACAAGTGCTGAGTAGAATTGAGTTGCGATGCGATTGAATATAACCTTTTTTCGACAAAGAATCTTCTATTGAATCGTAAATACGCTTGTTCTAAAAAAAAAGATTTACATTCATAACTAATTTTAATATTAAAATTTCGATTTATGGTCAATTCTAATGCTAAGTCAACAAAATAGAAGCGTAAAAGAATTTAACAAAGCGTCACAAGCACAAATAGTAAAATGTACATCAAACAACGTTATTCTAAGATCTGACAAGGCAAAGGAATTCTGTCTAGTTACTGCAAGTAGCTTTAAGAGCTTACTGTCTTTCTCAAGAATGCAATTAGGTATTGATTAAACTTGTTTATATACCAAAGGAATAACCCAAAATGCTTCAAACAAATATGCGATATGCTAACTGAATTCAATGTTCTTCGAAGAATGCATATTATACTTTGCGATTCTAATATTGAAATGAACATAAATAATTATCAGCAGATTATCGAAAGACCAATGCATGGAAATAGAGTTCTGGGTAGAATATATCTTGCGATCTCATGAGCAAATAAATTTTTATACTCGCTTAGAGCAAACCTTAAATCCTCGTATCACGCAGTTTCTATTGCACTTGTAAAAATGTGTAAAGAATGTATTAATATTAAAGTTGAAAAAAGAGATAAAAATCGTTTCTATTTATAAATAAGTGAATGAAAAAGAATCTGCTATAGAATTTTAAAGGCTTATCTATGAGATTCAAGATTGTTTTGGAAGAAACAAAGAGCGTTTGAGAAATAATCGATAAAATCACGATACTGATGAAAGGAAAAAACTTAGAGTTAAGTTTAGATATAAATCCTTCTAAATTCTAATTTCATCTGTCCTAATCTAAGCAATCATGGACAACGTGAATCAATATTGAAACTTCAAGATACTATCATTAAAGGAGAAATTTGGTTAAGTTGTTAACTTGGTTGAGTTTTACTTAAATAAGAGGCTTTCGACATTTCATGTATCAAACGTTATGAAAAAAGAAAATATTGGGTTATTTTCTCCTAAAATGTTGAAAAGAATAACAAATGATCAAAACGTTTTAAAGGCGTTTTATAGGGTGGTAGTCAAATCTCACTTACTCTACCGTTCAATTGTATTCTTCAACTCATTGAAAAGTGCTAACGTTAAAGCTCTGGATTATATTTCAAAAAAGCTTCAAGAATAATGTGAAATAATGTTAAGTTTTTATCAATTAAAGCAATGAAAAGAAGTTCGACTTTATAGAAAAGAAACAAAAATGAAGTAACAAATAGTAGAAAAGCACTTAGAAGATTATTGTCAAGTAATGAATGTAGGCGAAAGCAATTCAAAGTAGCAATGCCCAAAGGATTACAAAACTAACATTTCTAAATTCTTAATTACAAACAATTATAGGGACAAAAAAGCCTAAAATTCAATAAATGTTATGTCATGTTGTATTAATTAAAACGCCAGCCAATAATTCTCTCACTCACAGTTCGTCCATCGTATTGTGTCGGTGGCTATAACTACTACAATTTATTGTATTTCTTATTTTATGATTTCATTTTTGTATTTTTCTTCCGGGTGTCGATTCGGATTTTTGAATTAGAGATCGAAACTGATTTTGAGGCAGTTGAACGCCAGAAACATAGCCGAAATTTTGGGAGAAGGCTTAAACCCGTTTGTCACAAAGTTCCAAACACTCTTAAAAAACTCCAAGATGTTTTACTGTATTTTGTATTTCACTTTTTAGAAAAATTTGATTTGACAAGAATATTTTGAAAATGAGTTGAAAAAGTTTAATTCAAATTTAAATGTTTTCACTAGCACAGTCAAAGATAGAATGTTTTGCTATATTGGTCATTGAAAACTGGTAAATTTAATGAAAATTATCGCAAAACATTGTGTCGTTGAGTGTGTTCGATGGCTAATTAGCAATTTTTGCGAAATACTTAAGGAAGTACTTAATGAATTTAAAGAATTTAAAATTTAAGAATATTTTCCTTGAATTCTTTAAGGAATTTAAGGAATTAACGGAGGAATTATAAAGGGTTGAATTTCTCTGAATCTAGTTGAGCTCTTTTTTCGATGACAGTAAGGTCTCAGGAACTTAAATTTCTTTCGGCTGCATCGATTTGTTGCTGGGCTAGAAAGCAGGATGGACTAGCTGTTGCGCATTTAATCTTTTATCATTGCCTAACTATTTAAAAATAAATCTTAACTTTAAGTTTTGGACTTTTTGGGACTATTTGGACTTTTGAATAGTTTAGGAGTTTGGAACAAAACTGGTGGTAATCCGCTTTTTGCTTTTGGACAATGGCCGGTTTGGGACATGAAAAGTTTGCTCATTTTGTTTCCTATTTTAAATTTCTACTTCGTTTTTCTATTATTTAGAGTTAGAAGAGTAGGTTATGCATGTAATCTTTTCAATTATTTTCAATTATTATCACTTTGATAATTGAAATAAATTTCCGATTGCTTTGTGCAAAATATTATCACTTGGAAAAAAACTGTAATGTTGCATTTAACATTAAATAATGTGAAAATTGTCGAATTTAAATGGCAAACGGATGTTATATAATAGGTGCGACTGACTTTCATTCATTCGAAATTTCATTCGTATAAGTGAATGAAGCGCACTTATCGCAGCAAAATGAAAGTTGAACTAATTCACCAAGTTTGGGAAAATAAATTTTTCGAGTGATTCAATGTGAGAGCGCATAAATCGAGATAATCAAATGGAATGCGATACAAGTTTAAGGTCGAGTTCTGAAGCATGAATATTTAAGGGTTGAGGGATATAAGGGGGTTAAGTAGATTCGCGCTTTTCGAGATTGGAATGTTTTCATGAATATGATAACGTCACATCACCTAAATCACTGAAGAATCGCCGAATTAATTCAGCCTCTTTAGTATGATGATAGTTGTTGGATTCAGTACCTAAAAGCACAGTTTTTCACACCCAGCAGCTAATTAATAACGAATGTCCTTAAATGATCAGAATTTCAACTTTCTTTAGTAAAAGGAGGTAAAATTGATTTACGTTTGAATATTTCAAAGAAAGAAGAAAATGTCGCCTCATAGAAATAGTGAAAGTAACAAATGTGTCGACGTAGAAACATGTTTTGTCGTTAGAATTGAATGCTCTTTCTTCGACGAAGGATTCGTTCAGAGAATCTTGTAAATGTTGGGCATTGAAGACAACGATTGCCTTGAACTTAATCGAATGCCTTGCAGAGGGACAAAGCGAGAGAGTGGCGCTTCGGCTAGAGATTTGCCGAATCAATAACTTATTTGCGACTCGATTCTAGAAAATGGTGAGCAAATGATGCGAGTGGGTGTACTTTGCCTCCGCATCCGTAACACTATTATGATCATAAAACACATTAAATCTAAAATAATGATGATTCGCAATGGGTGTTCGAATTCGCATTCTCGAAGACACCTTTCGAGGTAAATGATTAACTTCGCGCACCAAAAATTAAACTTTTGGGTTTGATGCTACCGAAAGCAATTTCGAGTGGGAAATTTTCATGTAAACAGCACCTCGACGTATGGCATGTTTCGTTCGCCACCCTTTGCATAGAAAAGGAAGAATATTACATAAGAAATTAAGGAAACCCACTATTATTTTGTTTGTAAAGGATTGTTCATCAAATAACCTATATTTTGAGCTAAAAACTCCCACATAAGTCAAATGAAAGAGTTACCGTCAAGCATAAGCGCTTTTCTTCGTATTTTCTAAATCTCATCGCATCGCTTCGAACTGGCTGCTCGTGAACAAGGCATACACCGTACGAAAGCAGCGTGCGCCTTTGTTCTGTGTGCCTGTCCTTCGCGAACGGAGAAATTAGAAAGCCACGCTTTCAGCGATTCCTGAATTCTATTCAATTTGTAATTTTAGTTTCATTAAAAATCAAATTATATTTCGAAACCGAGCGAACTTTTTATTTCTTTCGCGAAGCCACTCCTTAAAACATTCGCGAATCGCCGCGTTTTTCTACTCTCGAAAGATTTTCATTTTTCATTAAGGCACTAATTTGATGAACAATTAATTACAGTTCGATTAAATTATAGACGCGGAGAGGGAAGGCGAAACAAATAATTCGATGAGCACTCGAGCCTCAAACGGTAGCCCTGATCGCAACCCCAAAACGACGACTACCACTTAAACGATGCCGTGAAAAAACGTTTCTTGTCGAAGAAAATTTTTTTGAGGAAAACAGAAGTTCGCTTCTTGCAAAAGCGCAAAAACTGTTGCTCAACTTTCCGAAAAGGCAAAAAAGCGAATTTTTGGGCGAAAAAAGTTTTTGTAATTTCACTTCGCTTAAATGCCTTTTAGTTATTCGCGTTTCGATCGATGGCCGAAAATAATAACGAAAGCGAACGAAAGCAAATGCCAAAATTTGCCGAAAATCACTTTTGGGCAAAAAAAGCAGCCGAAGTACGCTGTCGCTCGAAATGCATTTTCGCTTTATTATTATTTATCACTGAAAACAAATTTTGGGCCATTTTCGCTTCGATATACTCTACTCTGCTTTTCAAGTTGATTGCTTCGCGCGAAATTTCAGTGAAAAGGAAAAGTGACAATTAAAATTTTGACACACTTTCAAGTCATTTACGATTATTATATTGAAAGAAAAAAGTTTCTTCACATTAATATAATACCTTTCGCCACTGGCCATCGGGCAGTTTGACCGAAACGGTGAATATTCCGCATGGCGTCGAGCGGTAGGTTTCGAGCACAACGTTTTCGGATGATATCGACGACGAACGATGCAAATTGGACGTGCTGTTCGACAAAAAGTACGTGGCTCTGTGCTTGAAGTTGGGACACTTCAGCGTAGCTATTGAAACAGATTTACGCAAGTTTCGTTTGCTCTGCATAGAATTGTACACATTTCTGACACGATAACAGCGATGACACGACCAGCTGGACATACCCACAACCGAGACACGGACGCGTCGGCAATTAAATAACCACAATCAAATTGAATGAGATACCCGAGAGCATGTTTATAGCAAACGAAAGCAGCAAATTTTGTTTACATCAGTATGACTCGAAGGCATGGAGTGTTTCACTGAAAAAAAAATGATTACTGAATTCGAGTGGAAACAGTTGTCTGAAGGATGCATTTCAAAGACGTTGAAACAAGTTTTCTGCCTGCGAAAAGTTACTGTTAAAAGTACTCGCGATTGGTGCTTTCGGCAAACTGTGCAACTCAGACTCGCAGAACTGAATTGCAGTACAGCAATTACGTGAAATAGTTCTTGTCTAAAAAAACATTGTTCGTAAGCAGCGAAACTTCACATACTTTCCGCAACACAAATTCATCACGAAAATAGCAGCGAACACAAGAGAAATTGCGACGAAAATTTTTGTTTTGCGCGAGCACCTGCCTGTTCATATCGCAGGCATTCACTGTTGCTCTCGCGCAATCTTCGCTTTCTGCAAATGGAACAATTGACTGATAAACAATGCCTTGATTAGCTCAACGCTAATTAAAGCGCGATGCTTGAGGTCGTCGATTCGGTTGCCATCGCTATGCAGAACGCTATCTACAAGGCGGAAAATTCGCTCCGAAAAGTTTGCGTTTCCGTTTCCAGTTAGGTAATCGTTATGACACAGTCCTTCG
Organism: Dinothrombium tinctorium; assembly: GCA_003675995.1. NCBI lineage: Eukaryota > Metazoa > Arthropoda > Arachnida > Trombidiformes > Trombidiidae > Dinothrombium > Dinothrombium tinctorium. The sequence goes on along the minus strand of NCKU01000542.1, from coordinate 8,654 downwards.
ATGTCATTTGCATCGATACATTCAATGCTTGAACCGATGCGAATAAGCAAGCCATTTGTCACACACTTTTTTTTGCTATCCTTCGCATTTCACTTTCTTTCCACTTAATTATAATCCGGTTCAAAATTGACTTTAGCAACGCATTCCATTCCACAACAAGCCTTAAAACTCAAGAGCTCAACTTTTATGCATATTCGCTTTAATTGCGTAAATAAAAGCGAAGTGTGAGTAAATATAAGCGAAGTGTGAGCGAAATTGTTCGCGTTCAGTGAGACAACCGAGTTTTAAATCGGTGCGCAGTGAAAAATTTGTAGAAATTTTCAACTATTTGCATACACTTCGCATTACAAGGCGATCTTTGTTCGTCTCGCTATCAAATGATGACAGAAAATCGTTTTCAATGAAACAAGCGGATACGATCAAAGCATATTAATTTCATAAATTTAAACAACGTGTAAAAGTTGTAATAATTTTAATCACAGCTTTTGCTTGAAACGAACTCAAATCCACATAAATGGCAAATGCAAGAGAAGCGAGAAAAGTTCGCCGCAGAGCCGCCGCGTTGAAAAAAGTAATTCGAAAATAATAAATTAATTGTAATTAGAAAAATTTAATTCTCGATAAATCTTAATTCAAGAAGCAATGGAGCGATTAATGCGATTAAAAAGTGGTGATAAATTTTGCGTATTGCGAGAAAGCTGCGTGCTGTTCGCGTTAATTGCATTCGTTATTAGCGTCATTTAAAGCATTGAAAAGCTCATTTTTTAATCTTGATTAGAGTTGAAAATTGAAGAATGAAACAAAGTGATCATGTTTCGCATTCATTTTCCGAGCGAAACACTCGAAACTTGGATTCGAGTTATATAAGTGAATCGAGAGCTTTTACTGTTGTTGCTGTTTGCCGCAGTTGATATTCGAGGCACCCATTGACCTCTTTTGCAAAATCGCATTTTAAGCAATTAACGCACGAAATTGTTTTTACTACACCTTTCGCAAAATTTTTCTCTTTCACTTCTTACGCTCGAAGTGTTCTTTGTGTGCTTTGGCTAATCGATGGCAGATTCTCTTTTTCCACTCTTTTTCGCACACGAAATAAAAACTCTCTTTTCAACGAGCAACAATCATTTAATGAGTTAAGAAAATGACATTTCCACTTTATATCTTAAACATTAATGAATAAAGATTTGCTCTTAATTATAGCAATAACAATAATTATTTACGATTGCGAAAGCCGAGAGAATTAGAAGTGAAACGAGTGAAAAACGGTGAACATTTTTATCAGACAGGTAACAAACGAATGAACTTCCTTCAATCTCGTATTTCATTTGTTTGCTTGATAATAAGTTTGAAGGCCTGGACAAAAAGTTCTCAAATCATATGAAAGAGCGACATTTGCTTGTCACACGTAAATATATCGCAATCGCTTAATTTACTATTGTTGTGCAATAGGATAATCGGCGTACCAACCAAAAGAACCCCAATTTCCACTGTACGCACCCATATCGAGCCAACCGACATTGTTTTGTAAGTAATTATCGCTGAAATAACGTTTTAAGTCTTTCTCACCACTTTCGTCCGAATTTAGAGGCGAGATTCGTTGCTCACTCTGTAAATCCGCGAAAACAATTCTTTTCGGATTCTGTTCAACTAAGTTATAGGGTAAACATATTACAACAACAAGCATCAGGTAAATTAACAAAACAGTGGAGAGCATTTTGCAGAATAAGCCAAGAAGCAAAGTAACAAAATACAAAACGCTGTGGGAGATCAATCAACACACTTTTCAAAATGATCACTTCGCTTAACATCGTTTTTGTCTTTATTTTTATTTTTTCTTTTTTCATTCTTTTAAAAACTAAATAAGTCATCGTTTTGTAGGTCAAAATAGCTGATTAAACATTGTCTTTAAACTAAAGGTTATCAAAGTCAGTCAAATGTAACTTGAAATCGCCGTTTAGATACGAGTCTAGCTTGTTACATGAAGCAAGAATCAAGCCTAAATATGGAGGTGATGGTTTCAATGGTCTTGAAGTATACTCAGGGTGATATTGAACTGCGACGAAATATGGATGATCTTTTAATTCTATGATTTCCATTCGTTGTCCACTATCGTCATGACCAACAAATTTCATGCCTTTCTCCTCCAAATCTTTAACAAATGATGGATTTACCTCATACCGATGACGATGTCTTTCTTCTATAATTTCTTTGTTGCCATATAGTTTTCTTAAAATAGATTCTGATGTTTTGAAAATTGTCTTGCGTTTTCCTAATCTCATTGTACCACCTTTATTTGTTGGATTATGTTCAGGCATATCTATAACAACAGGCTTAGATGTATTCTGTTGAAGATCGAATTCTGTTGATATAGCATCATTCCATTTTAACTCATTTCGAGCGAACTCAATAACAGCACATTGCAACCCTAAACAGATTCCGAGGAAGGGTTTTTTCATTGTTCTTGCCCAATGTATAGCAGCAATTTTACCCTCTGCTCCTCTAACACCAAACCCACCAGGTACTAAAACACCGCTAAAATTTGAATATATAATTAAAGTTTGAATATCAAAAATTATCTTAGCAAAATATATACTCACTCTGATTCACATAATGTTTTCCATGCTTCATAATATTTTACAGGATTTGATTCTTGCGTTGAGTGTTCTAAGTCAATTGCTTCAATATAGCGGAGTTTTAGTTTTCTATTTACAGCAAGAGAAGAATGTTTAAGAGACTTTTCGACAGAAGCATAAGAATCTTCTAGTCTTGTATATTTTCCAACTAAGCTTATAGTAACTTCTTGTGATAGATTATCAAATCTCAATGCTAAATCACTCCAAAATGAGACCATTTTATTTGGGACTGAATTTGGAATGTTGAGACTGAGCGTTTTAGCCAGATTCTCAACGACTCCTTGTTCATACATTGCAACAGGAACATGATAGATGCTTCGAACATCATGAATACAAATGACTTGTTCCGAAGAAACATGGCAAAACATAGAAATTTTATCCTTTACAGTGTGACTAACGGGCTGTTCACTACGAACAACAATCTGCAATAAAAAATAAGATGACAGCTTTTAGAAAAAATAAATTGAAATACCATATCTGGAGCCAATCCAAGCCCTCTTAATTCTCGAACGCTGGCTTGAGTAGGTTTTGTTTTGTGCTCACCCGTTGACTTTGGCTGTGGGACGAGGCTTACGTGAACACAACAAAAATTTTCTTTTTTCACACGAAACTGAAACTGGCGAAATGCTTCAACAAATGGCATGCCTTCTATATCACCAATGGTGCCTCCCAACTCGACGATACAAACTTGTGGCACGATGCTTTCGCCTTCTTCACTTTCTTCAACCGGTAGATAAGCAACTCTTTCAACCCAATCTTGAATTGCATTCGTGATATGAGGAACAACTTGAACCGTTTTTCCGAGATAATCGCCTCGTCGTTCTTTTTCTATCACTTGTTGGTAGATTTTACCAGTTGTAATATTATTGTCAGCATGGAGTGTGACATTAAGAAATCGTTCGTAATTGCCCAAATCGAGATCGACCTCTCCGCCGTCATTGAGCACAAATACTTCGCCTTAAGATAAAAAAGTTACTGCAAACTTTTAGTTTTGAGAAGCACAGAACATACCGTGTTCATATGGAGAGAAGGTTCCCGCATCGATGTTTATGTACGGATCAATTTTAATCGCAGTCACATTTAGATTGCAGCCTTTAAGGAGTGCACCGATACTGCTCGCAATCACACCTTTGCCGATGCCACTGATCACACCACCAGTTACTAAAATGTATTTCATTCTCGGCTTCGCGATCACTAAAATTGGCTTTGAATTCAATCGAAAGAGAAGCTTAATTCACTTACATTTTGTGGTGAAAAACTGAGGTCGAATTATGGATTCAATCGCAGATCGGACATGAGTCGAACGCTGCTTCACACATCTGAAAGCTGCAAACATGTGCTTAAAACATGTGCTTAAACGGGGGTCGGTTTCGCGTTTCGCTCTGTGCGTTTAGCGTAATTTGAGTGTCAAATGGAGCGCGAATCTCGAGCTTTCGTCAATTTCTTAAAAAGTTAACTAAAAATTGTTAATCCAAATCCAACAATCCAAAACTGAAAAATTGCAAAACTTATTCATATAGAAATCACCATCACAAAAAAATCGTTTCAAAAAATCATTAATAACACTTTATAACTTAAAAACTAGAAGCAATGAAAAACTTAGCTTTCTGAATTTTACTTGTTTGTTTTCAAGCCCATGATTTTCATTAGAGGTACAGTGTTGGCAGAAAAATGTGCCCATTGTGAACGGAGAAGTAATAATCAAAGCGACCAGCTGTGAAACAACCTTAAATTGATTTGTGAATTAAAAATTTATTGAAAATATTAGTTTTATTAATTTTTAGTTTTAAAATGTGACACTGAAATAGAGATAATAATATTATATATTATTATAACATAATAATATAATTAATATATGTAATTAATATATGTAATTAATATATATTATAACATAATAATTTTATGAGAAATAAATAAAGTCTCATGATCCAGTAAATTATGAGAAATATAGTAAAAGTATTCGATGAAAAAGTTGTAGAGTCGACGATCTACTTAAACATGGCGCACAACAAAGCTTAATTTAAATATGTTGGCGGAAATTTTATTTGTTTCTGCTTTGTTTGCATCTTACTCAATGATTAATTATGATTTATCAGCAAATTAAATTAATTTAACTTTAACTTAAGTTTATTTTTAGCTTTTTAAGGCATTACCACCTTTACAGCATAAAAAAATTATTTTTGTGATATGTACGACCGTTACAAAATAAAATGTTTCGATTATCGAAAAGTAAGCTCAACTGCAAAGCATCACCAATAATTGAGCGTTTCGTAAAAGTTGCTTTGCAGTGAAGATTATCGAAACATTTTATTTTGAAACAATAGTACAATGAATAACTTCTTTCGCATCTTAGTTCTACCGAAAACTCGCTTTTTAGTCATACGACTAGTTATGTATTGATCTTTCATCTTTTCTCAAACTTTTAAGCATCTTTGCTCCATCTCAATGTATTATACTTGTTCCTTGAGCATATTCCACAACCGAAAATTAACCGTTTCCTCATCCGCCTCGTAATCATCGACAAATAATTCAAGTTGATTCTTACTGTCATCAGTACCGATTTCATCCGATTTACCACTGACATCCTTATCTTGAGAGCCCCTGATTGTAACGATCAAATTATTAAAAGAGCAAAAAACTTATACAGTGATACTTTGGATGTTGTTCAATGTGTGAACATTGCGGAGAGGATCTTGTTTCGCCGATTTCGGGTGGCGTTGATTCGAGTTGATCAATAACTTCGTCAGTCGAATTTGTGGAATTTTGCAATAAATCTTTGTCTTCAATAAGTTTGACAAAAAGAGTACGTTTATCGCTTGGCGTCATTTGCGAGAAATTGTCGATTCGAGAGGTGACATCAGTTTGTTTCGTCGCCAAAACAAAGAAAAAATCGGATCCTTTTACGTTGAACGCGTCTTTCAAATGATTGACGAAATTTTTCAAATCAAAATTCGTCTCCATTCCGCAAAAATCGAGGGTCGATTTCTAATTGCGTCTTCGCGCTTTCTTCAAAATTTTTGCGATCACAAAGGATGCAGGATTCGAAACAGCCTTGGACATGGAGGGAAATTACACTACATCATCTACGAACATCTACCTACGAATTGTTTCGGAAGAAGGATAGGGTGAGAAAAAATAAAAATCATTTACAGTCTTTACAAATTCAATTAACCAGCTTTCGAAAACTATTAACTCGAAGGCGGTGCTTGCGTTGAAAGTTTCGAAAACTATTAACAAAGTTTCAAATACTTTGAACCCAAACAACATTCGATTGAATGTTTGAATAAATTCAATGTGATCATTCCATATTCTTTGAGAAAATACGCAAAATCTGCAATTTTTGTAGATAAATGCGATAATGATTTATTTTAAACTAAACAATTTTCGACTTGTAACAAAAGGTTGAGTTGTTTTTTAGGTATATGATCTTCAAGTTTCGATACAATACTAATTCTTACATTGTTAGTTTTAAAAAATTGATGGATTAACGTTATAAATTAAATAATTTTCGGCTTCGATAATACAGTTCAATTCGAGTTAAAACTTAAGTATAAAATAAATAAATATATAAGTGTTTAGAATAGAATAAAGATATTAGTGTTTTTACTAAGTTCTTTATGAAATTCTTTTGTATTATTTTGATATTTTTGTCTTAAATTTATGCTTATGCTTGTTAGTCCTTAAATGAAACAATTTCAAGCAGAAGTGAAATTATAGAGAGAAATCAAATCGAAGCATAGTACGATAATCGGTTTTAAATAATCAAAATGAAATTGCATCACGTCCTCGTCAGTTTGTTCATTCGGTCCAAATATTAAATTTAACACCTAAAACTTTAACATATTGCTCGTTTTTTTTTAATTTTACAACTGTAAATAATTGAGATGATTGAATATGTGGTTTGGTATTCTTGTTTCAAGTGAACGATAGGGTCTTAAAAACTAAAATCTTCATTGTAGTTCCATTTCAATAAAAACAGATCATCTAAATTTTCTTTCTTCTCTTTCGGAAACTTTTTGTTGACGAAGTAAGTGAGAATTGCATTGTTCGTGTTTTGCTTGTTGTGTCGTAAAAATCAATTGTGACTCTTTAAATTGTCACATGTTATGACTTTGACACACGAATACACGAATACAAAATGTTTTAATCGCTATAGCATACGGATAATTGAGTTTTACAAAATACTTAAAGCAACGAGAATAGTTTTGTGAGTGTTTGTGAGAGACACATTGATGTGCGGCAAGTTATGCCGAGCAGTTATGCCGAGCTAGTTGAGAGAGAAACGACAAATGAAGTTGCGAGCACCCTAATGTTCGGCAAAAGAATTCCTTTTTGCATTGAGTGAACGTTTCAATGTACACTCATTCCCAATAAATCTTTTCAGTTTACTTTAAACTCGCTTTATTGCAAAGCAAAAGATTGAAAGATGTTATTGAACACAAGTGTACAAGTTTTGCTATCGCATTTGCGATACGCGAATCGGTCGTATTTTGTTGCAGTTATGAATGGTGAGATTCTTTGTAAGGTGGCTTTTGTGAATATTAATGGCGCTGTTGGACACGTGCATTCCTCAATATTTTCAATGTTAAAATTCTCGATGTTCATTTTTTATACTGAAAACTCATTTTCAGCGGTTTTTGATGAGAGAAGAGTGCAATATAAAATTATAAATCGAAGTAATTTTAATTATTTATCATTTTAAACATTACGCGAACTAATTTTCCCTTTTTAATTAAGATTTTAAATTCCAGTCCTGTTAAAGATGAACTTTGAATATAAATTTTTCATTTTAATTTGTCGAAAACATAAAAATTTCTGAAGAGAAATGTTCTCTAATAAAAAAGCACTGAAAAAGCCAAAGTTAGAAACAAAGAGCCTCAAAATTTTTCAGTATAAATAAGCGACTTTCAGAAAACTCACATTCACTTTTAGAGATATTCGAAGAAAAGAGCATCAATAGTTTAATATAGTTTCTAATATAATGCTGGGCAAAATTTTTTGTTTTATGCTCTCTTGCCCTGCTTCAAATGGTTAGTTTATCAAAATGTCTCTATTTCAAGCTTTTAGTTTTACTTTACTTAAACAGCTGTGATGTGATTATTGAAGGAAAAAATTTATGCTTTCGTTCAATGAATACAACCCGAACTGGTATTTTAATATTCAACAATCGAGCAAAGCCAATAACGATTAATTGTAATAATAATTTATTTTATAATGGAAATTACAATATCGATTCACAAAAGTGCTGTTACTTTGATCATTCTTCATTGTTTGATATTGATTGTGAAATCATTGACGAATGCTATAATCATGTAAAGTTTCCTGCTTTAAAAAGATTTGAAGCTTTTTGGAAAGTATTAAGGATCGAACGAGATTACATCTTTAAATTAAATCGGACTTATTTCATTGACAGAACTTTCTCGTCCGATTGGATTAAAGAAGGCCCTCTGATTAAATGTGAGGTAGAAAAATAAAACACCGATTTTCATTTTTCTCAAAATGCGTTGTATTTAAACCGAATTTGTAAGATTATTTGTGCAAAATGAGACGGAAATTAAAGTTTAATTTGTTGAAAGTGAGATTATTATTTTATTTATTTTGTTTAATCATGCTAATTTTGGGCGTGAAGCTAGTTATTCGTGTGCAAACTTTAAAATAAAGTTTGTGGCGAAATTTTTGTGTTTTTTTTCAAATGCAAGTCTAAATCTCAACCGGCTTTTGCCCGGTTTATTGATATGAAAATACTATTTAACTGCTATCATAAAAATGAAGTCTCTGTTAAAAGATTAAAAAATTGTTTTAAGATGTTTTTACATTAATTGTAAGAGATAAAAATAATGTTAGCTAGCATATAGTGAGTTTTTAATTTTTTCCAGCGAAAAACAAATGAAAAGCATGTTATTGTAGAACATAAATTTTACTCGGAAAAATTGAAAACAAAATTGAAAAAAGAGTATGTAAGTCGAATGAACAATTGAACATAATACACAATGTAAATTTCGAGATGTCCTTAATAACTTA
>NCKU01000541.1:0-38786 GCA_003675995.1 Dinothrombium tinctorium | reverse complement strand
TATCTCATATAAAAATTTGAATTTTCATAAGCAGAATATTTTCAAGAATACTGTGATTAAAGCGTGTTTTTAAATTGAAATCTAACAAATATTTGGTGAAAAGTGCTTGAACATTATTCACTTAAAATTTTTGCATTTGACAAACTTTCATTTCACAAATAAATTCTGTTTCATCAAACTTTTCTCATTTAATTTAGTTAGTGTCGAGGAAATGCTGAAAATGTTTGTACTCCAAACAGCGATAAATATAGTGCTAACCTTACTTGCAGAAGCATTTGTTTTAGCCGTGAACACTGCAAATCTAAATACAAATGCTTTTCTCACTTGTCCGCTGAAAATGAAAGTAAGTGTTTAAAACTCTATGCTACACTTGGCATTTTTCTCAAATTCGAGCTCAAAAATAATAAATGTCACATATTCGCGATATTAGCCAACTAGTCAACCAGAACTTTAAAATGGTATGTATCGCGAGAGGCGAAAAAGTTGCCTTGTCAGATTATAAAATATTAATTGATTTTGTTGATTCCATCAGAAAAAATATCTAAAAAGAAAAAATATTTCGCCCTATAAGATTTTTTAGTGTGTAAAATCTAAATTTAGTAAGAAATTTAGTTCTGAGCAAAAATTTTCACAAAATTTTCCTTATCGAAATGTCAATGTATTATAATTTCGATTTTTTTCTTGTCTTGATTGTCGCTCTTTTGCGCATTGCGGTACCCCACTCGTTCTTTTTTATTAATTTACTCTGCTTCTGTTCAATAATTTTAAGAAGTTTGGTTTTGGTTGAGCGACGGGAAGACTTTTATATCAAGCGTGAAAGGTAGGTAGGTATCTCAGAGAATAGTGTTAAATTTTTTTGACAAAAATGATTATAATTGAAGAGCACGGGCCTCTGTGACCGAACCAAAAATAAGCTTTTACTCGTTTTTCATTTAACGCAAAAATAGTTTCAAAAAGTTGACCTCAAAAATCGGGCCCCAATTCCTTTGAATACTATCGCAGTTTGATCGCAAGAATGAGCTTGTTTGCCTAAAGCCTGCGCACACTTTTCGACGAGCATAATCATTTCGCAAGTATTCGCTTTATTCAAATGTGTTACTTGTTACACCACAAGCAAGTGAGATTGTAAACAGTCGACGATGAATGAGTTGAAATTTCAACGCGTGAGACAAGAATTCGAGGAAAATTCTCGCTACTCAAGGCTTAAAATACATGGCATACGCGCGCGATGCATGCAACGTTTAAGACGGAATGCTCGTTTCAAAACGTCATTTCTTTAAAACGCTTATTCAATCGCATTTTCCGTTTAATTAAACACAAATAATTAAGATACGCAATTCACTTTAGTCAGGCAAGATGAAAACAATTTTTTAATTTTGCTTTCTATTTTCTAAAAAACAAAATATAGGTCGCAATAATCAACAAAATACCAATCCGTTTCTGTGCTCCGAGTGGTTTGTACATCTTTCATTTACAAATTTGTCTTTTTTCAACGTAAACAGATCTTAATTATTGCAATCGTTCACGTTATTATAAAATAGTACATCTTTAAAAAAATTTATAACGAGTCAACCATATAATTCTACATGTTCAAAGCGTGCCAGACAAAGGCATTATACGCTTTTTAACGTCTAACCGATACCAAAAACAAACCAACAAACACTTTTCATCAAGTTTCTGTTTCTATCACAAAACTATCATTGACGACACCGCCAGTTGTGAAGCTTTTTCGATCATAAACACGCGAATTTGTGTTGCTATTTTTGTTTTTCTCATTTCTTTCATTCAAGTTGTCACTATTCTTTAGCTGAAAATGATTCGCAATCGCTTGCTCCACATATTCCTTCATTATCTCGTTTTTTGATGATGCTTTGTTTTTGTGCTGAGGACCGAGTGTTCCACCTATGTTCATCGCTTCTCCAGGCACCAATTTGTCTGGTTTCCTTTTTTTATGCGGCAAGGCGTATCTTAATTTCTCCCAAAACCACTTCTCACCCCAAACTAAATAAGTTTTGGTAGTCAACAAAAAAACCAGATCTTTGTCAAGCTCTTCTTTCGGCGGCAGTTCCCCTTTTACTATGACAATTAACCTGTCAATTTTGTCCTCTAACATTTGATAGTAAGCAGTGTGAAATTCGACACGAAACCAGATTGATTTGATGAACTCCTTTGACAGGACAAGAATTGTTCGTCTCGAATTTTGCACTGAATTCACAATATTCCAGCTGATCAAATTGCCGGGCAGCCAGTCTCTTTCGTGTATACACAGTTTGAAATATTCTGGGCCACTGTTCGCCGATTGTTGACTTTCTTGACCTGCTTTCGACGCTTGCGGCTTTTCTAAAATGTCTCGATTCAAATCTGGCACTATTTGGTCGGATTCTCCCTCGTGAATCGAGGGCAAATTAACCTGCGACTGAAGAAAAGAAATGGTGCTATCGGCTGCTGTGCTCGGCTTTTCCAACTTTTCAATCAATTGCATAACAATATCGCGATCAGCACTCGAATAAGACACAAAAGCGTCGTACAATTTGTCCTCGTCAATATCTTCTTCGGTGAAATTGAAACACACGAACACTGGATGCAAGTGGATGTAAATGAATGCGAGAATGGTTTGCTTGTTTCTGTAATAGAGAACTGTGACCAGGAAAAGAAAGACAGCTAATATGCCAATGATGATGACCAAAGTGGTGACCAAAGCTCGACTTTCTTTAAACAAATGTGGACACAAAACTTTATCAGGAATATGAATTAAAGCTGAAGAAGAGTTGAACTCCAAAGAGTCGCATTTAACATTATTACTGTCAACAATAAGATAGTTGGTGACTAACCAAGATTTGAACATTCGAATATCACAGTCGCTTTCACTTGAATTATTTGATTCGGACACACAACGATATGGATTACTGCCTAAATAAAGCTTCACATTTTTCATCGGTGCTTCAGTGTCGTTTATGTAATCGGTGAAATCACGCAAAAAATTGGCAGGAATTTGCGTTATATGATTATATCGCAATGATAAAACGCGAAGCTTAATGTGGCTGTGACTCGAATTCATAAGGAATGTTTCTGGAATTTTGGTGATTTTGTTGTGATCCAAATACACGTCAAGAAACATGAAGTTTTTTCGGCCATTGCTCGAAGAATTGCTTCTCAACAAGTTACTCAATGCATCTAAACTTTTGATTGAGTTATGCGCCAAATTCAGAACGATGCCATTTGTTTTTGAAACTTTCGAATTCGCTGAGAGTCTCAAACCTTTTATATTTGTAAGGGTGGCTGCTTTGATGGGAATAGTTGTCAATTCTCTGCCCTCGCCATTGATTACTACTGTTTTATCTTCGGGCCGGTAAAAGCAGTGACATCGCTGAGGACAAAGCGATGAATCGTTCACATCACAAGTGAGCTCTTCGAACCCGATTTCGGCGAAAAGGCGTTTAGACATTCGAGCTGGTGTCGCACACGTTAAATCTGGTGAATGTATATCGAATAGCGCCCTTTTAAGGACTCCGCGCGTAGTGCGATCATTCAATGTCTTTGCATATCGCAAAAGTGGGTGTAAATTGCAGTCACAATGCAAAGGATTGTTATCGAGAATAACAATAAGTTGACTTAATTTGTTGTTTCGGTTTTCGTTGAAATCATTTTTTTCAAGTTTACTCGCCTCCAAAACAGTGTTTTCGTACTCTTCTAAATCGCGAATGTTTACCGAAGTGATATTGTTTTGACGCAAATCCAACACGAGTTCGCTCGCAATCGAGTGAAACACCGGAATTTCGATTTCCCCTTGTATTCTGTTCGCAGTTAGATTTAACTTTTCGATGTGCAAATATATGTTCCACTGAATGGTGAATTCTTTGAAGTTGCTGAGATAGTTTGCAGAGAGATCGATTTTTTTCAAACTCTTGCCGGCGCCGAAAGGCGTTTTGCTGCCTTCACTATTCACTGAAACGAGCTTATTTTTGCTCAGATTAATCTCTACTAAATTCGCTAGATTATAGAACAATTGTGGCTTCACTTCATGCAAATTGTTGAATCCAAAATTCAATATTTTCAAATTTTTCAAATAGAAGAACGTATCTTGATCGAGAAAGCGAATGTTGTTGCCGTAAAAGTTTAACTCAACTAAATCGGTGTTGTTTTGATCGAATATTTCTTTCGAAATACTTTCTATATCGTTGAATGATATGTCCAAAATGCTCAATTTGGGATTACGAGCGAACATTTTCGGTGCGGTCAAATTTTTAAAGCGATTATTTCGCATGTCAATCTTTTTCAAATTAGGAGCGAAACTGAAAAATATTTCCGGACGAGCGGCGAGCCGCGTTAAATTGCAGTCAGCTATTGAGAAATTTTCAAGTCTTTCGAGATTCAACAGTAAAGTTGATGGTAGCTCTTTTAATCCTTCATTCAAATTCATGTCAATCGAGGTTAATTCAACGTTTTTCGCGAACAATCCGTTGGGAATAGTTTTGAAGTGATTCTGGCTGATTCTAACGTGCTTTAAATTGACTAAACGGCTAAAAATGTGGCTCGACAATTGGCTGATTTCATTCTGAGAAATGTCTAATGACTCCAATACCTTTAGACTTGCAAATGAGTAAACTTTTCTTATTTTGTTACCAATGAAGTAAGCGTTCTTCAATGTTTGCGCTGAATGCTCGAGAAAGCGACTCGGTATGATTCGAATGACATTCGAATTGAGAAACACATATTCTAAATTGCGCAGATCGGTTAAAAGTTCTTTCAAAATGTAAGAATTTTCGTCGGAATCGTGGGTCAAAAAAGCTCTCAGAATAAGTGATTTTAATTTCGGAAAAAGCTGTCCGAAAGTTAGGTTAAGTTTTGGATGATGCACCGAGTGCGGAAAAGATGATTCTTCGTCGATCGGATCTACAATTTTAGTCGTGTTGTTCGCTGAATTTTTTTTCAAATTGTTATCGTTGCTGAAAAATCGAGGCGATGCAAAGTCAGGAGCGTGATTTCGATCGCTAGTCGCATTGTTTGAAATCTTTGCTGAGTTTTCGAGTTTATTAAACTTCGCCTCGCTTTTTTTCGACTCATGGTTCGTATTTGCTGCCGTCGTTTCCACTGTCACCGTTTGCTGAGCACTAGTTTCTGTCGTTAATTTTTCCGCAATCGAATAGTTAATCGTGCTTAAAGTGTAATTGACCTCAGTTCGCGCCACGCTACGTTTAAATTCGCGTTTCACATCTTCTTTCACTACAAGTTGATAATTTTCAATGCTCAAAGACTCCAATGAATCTAAGCCGAAAAATAGCGTTTGAAAATGCTGCAAACTGATCGCTGTGCTTCTGAATGTTTTCACGCTCAGCGATCGAACCACACTGCTTTGACTGCTGCTGCTTATTTGACGATTGCTACCGCGTTCTTTGTTGTTCGAGACCGATGTCCGGTGAAGTATTAAATTGAATGGAATCGTAGGAAGTTCGCAGTTAATGATGTAAAAAGTGTCTACTTCGTCCACATTGAAACCTGAAAATTTTAAACACATTCTTTGAGCGTGAAAAGTGAAAAAAGAAAGTTCGCAATTTAACGCTTTAATTGTGCGCAATCGAATCAAAACGCGAATAAAGTGTCGAAAACTTGAATACAGCAAATGCGCTTTCAAATCAATGCGGTTTTCGGGTCAAACTTCATTCCAGCGATTGCTGAATACTTTTTCAAAGCAGATTTGCAGTTGAGAAACAAATCGTTCTCAGTATACGAAGGATACTGAAACTAACCTTCAAAACGCGATTAAGAAGCACATTGACAGAGGAGAAATCATGAAATGCATGCTAACAATTTTCGTGAATTTCGGCTACGAGGTGCGGAAACAAGCGCTCGTTTGTTTCTAAATTAAAATTTTATTAAACGTGCGAAGCAAGTCTGGAATTAAAATTACCACTTTAGATCATTCAGTTGTTTATGAAACGAGTTTTCAGCTTTTTGAATCGAAACTGTTTCTCGAATACAAACTTTAAAGTCAATTAAAATATGAGTGAAGCCTGAATGGCGACGAAGCAAATCATTTTGCTTTCGGTTCGAGCGCATATCGGGCTGAGGTCACTAAACTATGGAACAGTTGATTGCTAAAATAGCAGCATCAAGTATCGGCGCTCATAAACACACTCAATGCGAGCTTTCACATCAGCCCGAACATGAAAGAAGAGTGAATCAGTGTTTGGCGAAGTGTGTCCTACTTTGCGATTGTTTTTGCTTTCGAATTGAGCAAAGCACAATTGCATCAACGCAGAACTTGCCTTGAAACATGGCCGGTTGAAAGTTCGGTGAAGATTCGTGACACTCGATTTTAACGAACTTCGAAGGCACATATTTCACACTGAACGCAGTGGACACATGAGGAAAGTCGTATTCATCGGCGGCACTCGAAAAGTTCGAGTCTTTCAGGCACTCGATCTCCCACCCCGTCGTAGGCGTCGGTTCGGTGTCGGGTTCGCAGTGACAAACCAAATTGTTGGCGATCGGGTCGACCACCAGTGAGCGGCGGACATCGATCGATGGACAGTACGGCGATCCGATGACGAAAGTGGTGAAGAGGTGAGAGGAGAAGAGAACAATGACGAGCGACACTTTCATCGCAGCTCACACTACATTTCGCTCGCTTTCTGCGTTTCACTCAATAGACGAGTGCTGGAAAACGTTTAATGGTTGAAGGCAAAGAACGAGTCGAGCGAGACTTGAGCTCGGAAACGTCACAACCCAAATGGGTTTGTTAAAAGAACTTTGGGAAATCCGCCACTTTCAGCGCTTTTTCGCCAATCACCAACTTTAAACGCACTGAAATTAAAAACTATTCCTTTGATTGGAATTCAATTCGAATCGCGACTCGAAGCGAGCTCGACGCGAGCAAAGTGACTGTTCAGTCTGCGTTTCGAGCGCGAGTCGTTCGTTTACACAGCGTCGTTCGCGAACGCTTTCCGCCGCGTTGCGATCACCACTTTCGAACTCTCGCAAAGTTTGGTTCGCTTTAAAGCGTTCGCTTTCGCGTTCACGACAACAATCGTGTTCAAAAGTGATTTAAAGTGAGTTTGAAATGAAGAAAAAGTTAATTTTGAAAGCACACACACACGAAAATTTAATACCGTTTCAAGGTTTTGTGGAGAGGAAAGTAACGGTAAACTTCCTTCTTTTTGTGATAATGTAATTCATTAAAAAACGAGAATTCAACGAAAATACAATGTTTACAAAGAAAAATGCGACACAGTTTCTTAATGCATTTTCGAGAGGCTCATTTGCCTTAATTTATTCGCCGATTGTTTTCAAGCTTAATGCGCAAAATGGTTTGTTCAGATTCAAAATGCGACTTAAGAAACCTTTAAATCATTCGTATCACAAAGGCTTCTGAACGAATGGAGGCTTGCGATTACTGAGTAGTTTCGAAATTTAGTATTCACATTACGTGAACTTCATTATTTCAAAGCGGATTTGGCGGCATCGTCACTGAGTAAGGCTTTTCAACTTTTCGTTCACTGCACTTATAACGTGTGTTTAAAATGTTCGATTGTCTCTGCGGTGGTTCACACATGCCTTTGTTCAATTTATATTCGAAAACAATTGCATTTTAACACATTTTCACTTAATTAAGCTTACATGCCGATGTTTCTTTTGTTTCATAAACAGCGTGAAATGTTCAAATGCGAGATACGCCTCTGGTGAGTTCGTCACAATTACGTAGATGAGCGTATTTTTTGCATTTAATTAATTAAGTGGAAAACCGAGCACCACGGTCAGCTAACTGTTCATGATGCGCTTTCCCATTTTTTTCGCCACGTGTTTTTAATGACAAAAACAAGCGAATCGAATCGTTACATAAGCATTTTAAAATTTTATTTACAAATTTATCTATTGATTAGCTTGTGTTTTACCATATCTGTCGCAATGTTTTTTTTTTCGAGCATCATAAATAAACGAATTCATATTGTCAAGATATGCGAAAATTTAAACACGTGAATAAACAAGTGAATTACGCATCAAAATAAGCTCGGAAGAGCGTCGCGTTTAAAAAGTGATAACAAAGAGAAATGTTCTCAAAGTTTTTTAGTTTTGCATTCGAGCAAAAAGCTTCGATTCAATTCAAAATTTAAATTACATTCAATGTAATACATTGTTGATCATCTTCGTCACAGCATTGAAATGCTGATTAACAAAGAAAATTCACAAGGCAACTTTCTCTGTATTGTATGCATGCAAATGGTAAGCAAATCTTTTCAAAATTCAATGAACTTCGAAAAATTTCGATGCGTCACCAGAGCTGAGATGCAAATAAATGATAGACATTGATAATAAATCGTGTCGACAAACATCAGCTGAATCTTTGTACAACTCTGTTTAAAAAATGTTTTATGGGTAAAACATAGCAGTGAGCACTAAATGAGAAACTTTTTTGAGTAAATCTATGGAAGATTCGTATTTAGAGTACTAAAACGGATTTCATACTTATCAGACAGATTCATTTTTCAAATAAGTAAAAGCATACAAACGATAACATTTAAGCTTTTGATATCTTAAATTTAAAATAAGTCAACAAAAATAAAGTTTTCCAGTCCATTTATTTTTCATTGTGTGTGTTGCAAAATTTACATAATTTGTAGTAAGTATTTTAAATAATTTATCAGTTAATTTATTATTTTTCAAAATCAGAATTTAGAAACACTATTGTTCAATCGATAAAAAAATATTAAACATTGTAATATTTTATTTAGTTTTGCTTTTCGACCGAGAATCCCAAATGCGTCCAATATTTCTTCGGTGTAGAAATAAGAATATTAATTTTCTCTTATTTTCCTGCGTAAACTCAAATTTAGCTGAGATACTTGCGTTCAGATTTTATTTAGTACAAACAAACAAACAAACAAACGCTATTGAATTGCGATCGCTTTTGATTTCAGGTAAAAAGAAGATCGCATAAAACATGAATATCGATAAAAGATAAGAGCGACTCGAGGTGGGAACGAGATGAAAATAGAAATCCCAAACCCGCCCGTATCCTGTAATCTAATGGACTATCCCGTTCCGTCCCGTCTAGTAAATCTCGTATCCCGTAAATCCCGTTAACCCATCCCACGAGTTTAACC
Organism: Dinothrombium tinctorium; assembly: GCA_003675995.1. Taxonomy (NCBI): domain Eukaryota; kingdom Metazoa; phylum Arthropoda; class Arachnida; order Trombidiformes; family Trombidiidae; genus Dinothrombium; species Dinothrombium tinctorium. The sequence goes on along the minus strand of NCKU01000541.1, from coordinate 29,685 downwards.
TGTGATTCATTCAACTCTTTAAACTACAATAATCATAATAAAATAGAAATTTGTAAACAATTACAACGAATTTCATTCCCATCCCAATAATATTATTACAAAATTTTTTAAAAGATCCACCCATTACCAAACAATTCCACCTCATTCTTTACCATTTCTTAAAACTACGCTACCAACTTCAACTTCAATAGTCTTTTTCAAGTCTTAAAATAAGAGAGCTTTTCTTATCATTTAATAAACACTTTGTTAAACTCATAAAATTAGAACAAATGAAGCTCGTTCAAAACCCGGCAAAAGTCAACGAAGGTGAAAACAGTGTCCATTTCACAATGACTTGCTCCAAATTTGAATCAAAATTCATAAAAATTGTCAATTAGAAAATTTTAGATGAAGTTTTCATCGTGTAATTCTTTACCTTTTACATTGAGTACTTTTTTATTTAGTTTAACATATATTTTGTCAATTTTCTTTCCATAAAGCTTGTATATCTTCTCATACTACCCTTGTTACCATTTCATACGGTTACTACTTGTTGTAAAAGCAGAAAATCGTATTTTATTACCGTTTACGTTACATGCACACCTCTAATATAAACACTCAGGCGAATGTATAAAATGCAGAAATTTATAGTTTCAGGAAACTTATCCTTTAACATATATAAATGTGAGCGTACGAACAAAACGGCATTAAGTTTTAAAATAAAAGTTGATCACTTTAAAATTGTGAAATATCGATGGCTACAACAGGCATTAAGTTTCTTTGGGCTTAGAAATCTTCTTCTATCGGTATTTATCCGAAACTATAAACTTAAATGCAGTCACGGGTCAAATGGATTATTACGGGTTGTACGGTTTTACGGATCGTACAGGCTTAGGGAAAACACGGATTAAAGTATTGATCCCACACCCAGGCGGGTTTGGGATGGGACAGTTTTTATAGTATCCCGTTTCACCTCTAACAAAATTTGAAACAAAAATTTAGAAAAAAATTGCAATGTTGATTTTTTGTCAATAGCGAACTGTTTTTGAGTTATGTAATCACAGCTAGAAAAGAATTAGTTTCACTAGTTAAAATAAACGTTAATTAAAACACACTTTCGCTCATTTTCACAAATTTCAAATTCAAATTTCTTTTCGTATGATTTCAATTTAAAAGATGGCAGTAACTGCTCAAGTTAAGACACGAAAGATTGCGAAAGCCACTGTTCAGCATGGTTTTATCAATCGCGTTTCGCGCAAATTTTCAACTCTTTGAGTTCATAAAACAGAGACGCCAATGCCAATACCAACAGATGCCCAAAATTTCGTAAGTGAAATTGAGCTTCAAAAGCATTTTTCTAACTACATTTTCGGGCTGAAAATTGTCGGTAAACACACATTTTGAACAATGAGAATTTTAAAATTCTTATCAAATTTTGTTTACAAATTTCAACAAACAGATTCACTGCATAACATCAAAATTTTTCTTAAGCATATGATAAGCAGTTATTTAAACAGAAATTTGAAGTATAGTAAGACATGACTCGTGAATGAATGATAAGCATAGAAATGTGTTTGTCCAAATTTTCATTTCACTCTTTTGCTTATATTTCATGCTTTTATCAATAAAGCGAAGTAACGAAAACAGGCGTTCAAAAGCAGAGCATGCGAACCCTAATGAATCTCATCTTTTAAGATCATATTCATTATTTCTCTCCAAATTTATCTTCAATCCTTTAATGTAGTTTATGTTTCAGTTGGTTAAAAAATTTTCATTTTTTTATCAACAGAACATTTAAAAGCAGACTTCCATAATATTGTCAAATTAAAATTAAAATCACTGGAAAATAAAGTTTCGTAGTAAATAACGGAAACTGTTTTTCTTGTGTGTGATGCACATGAACGTTCTTCACGTCGTTTAAATTTGAATTATTTTTGTGATTTACCTAAATATTTTCAAAATGTTTATTTGTAGACACTCTGCTCTAAAAAGATAAATAAAATATTTTGGACAGTATAGAATTTCTCAGAACTTTTTAAGACAAGGGGCACCCGCCCGAAGCGAAGTCCATAAATTTGAGCTGATTTTGAGCGGGTTTAATATTTTCAAAGCCCGTTTCGAGCTCTACTCTCTTTAGAAGAGAAAAACTGTTATTCTAATACATTGATATATGTAGCAAATTGAACAAGGCAAATTTTACTACAGATTAAAATATAATTCACTCATAAAAAACTTTTTCATATCTGAAATATTTTTGTTGTATTTTTTTTAATTTTTTGCTGAATACTTAAAACCTTAATTTTCAGTAGATTAAATAGAATTTGTGATCATAATTGTGCAAATGTATTTTTAGTGTAATGTGTAATTTTCACTTGATTAAGCAATTCACTTCCAACTACGAAATTTTTACCTTAATCATTATCAAAACTTTTTTATTTTTCATTCAGCGAAACACATTCTCAATTTCTTAATTTATGAATCAAAAAGCAAGTCTTTTTCAACCACAAATGAAAATATTTTTGTTTAATGCAAACATCACATTTGATAGTTTCCTCATCGATTTATTAGTTCGTCTGTTAATGGACAATATTTTAAATTAAGGTTCTGTTCATATAAAATAAAATAAAAATGCAAAAATTTTGATTTTTGTGAAGATAAAATTTGTAATTTTATTCTACATTAGAGTTTAAATGTTCTAACTTATTGAGACATTTTTAAAATTAAAAATTTCCCAAAAATCTCATCTAATGATAAGAAATTTAGCCATTTTACCTTGTGAGAGTTATCTATTGGTCTTCGAGCCCACATTCTTTATGTTTTCCGATTGATTGCTTTAATTTGCTCAGAAACAAACTTTTTTATTTCATTCTGAATAGTGCTGTTCTCACTTCATAATATAAATCTTTATTAAAAGTTTCTCGTCTTGTGTGGATTGTTTGGATTGCGGAAAGACAAACTTTCGTCCGAACAGATTAGCACAAAAATGAAATTAATGATTGCTCATAGTTAATGAATCAAGAATCAAGTAAGTCTCTTATCTTCTTCTCTTATGTCTCGCTTTAAAATTTGCATCGCTCACAAATTGATGCTTATCACTGTTTTATTTTACATTTTAACTTTAAAAACATTAAATTAATTTTGGAAAAAATTTTAAATTAACATCAACTAAATCAAAACAAATCATTTAAAATTCGTTTTTGATATTTCAAAAATTGTGAAATCGTTTATTTTTGATTGAGAGAAACAATATCATTCAAATAATGAATCATTTTCAACAAAAACAAAGTCCTAGAAACATTTTCTTATTTGAATCATGATGAATATACATGTTTATAAAAAGATAAAATAGGTAAACATTATGTTAGAAGGAAAGCGATAAATATGAAAAACTTAATAATAAAACGAAATCGTTTTTTGTGGCAGCACAATTTGTACGGTTACGAGCCCCACCTTTGAATGAGGAAAAACGAAATTAGATTCTTACATCTCTAAATTATTCAATTAGATGCAATTACATTTCGAGTTTTTTATGATGTTGAAAGAATAAAAAACACATCTTTTCGATTAAATATTGATTCAATCGCCAAAGAGATTGATTAATGGGAACTTAATTTGGCAAAATTTTCGGTGTTCGCAAAAATTGATTGAAATATGAATTATTCATACGAGTTGACTTTGCTCATGCCAATTTCGCTAAATTTTTGCTAATAACCCACGTTTAAAATTACGGGACTTCAATGATATTTTGCTAGGCGACGGCTGAAAAGCTTCAAAACTAACTCGACTATTTAATTATCCTCGCATCCACTCGAAAATGATATGCACGCGCTGTTTTTTCTCTTTTCATCCTCGCAATTGAATTAATTTTCGAGTAACATTCACGTGAAGGGCTTAAAGTTTGAGTTGTTTTTCTCGCTAACAAAATGCGTCTGACTCGCCGTATAATTTAATTGTCACAAAAATAAAGTTTTATGAAATGAAATCTAGTTTTTCATACTTCGCTCGTTTCTTTCTTCGAGTTAATCCTTTTTTCGGATCGAATTTCAAAAACGATCGCCGAGTTGAAATGCGTGTGTTTCGTTTTCGCAAAATCGCTGAAAGCGGCGAAATAACGTCGGATGAATCTAGTGATTTGCTCGCGTATTTATTTATTCATTTCGATGAGTTTGGTCGCAATTAAAATGCAATATATTCATGCGAAATAAATTAAGCAACGCCCACTTATGAAATGTAAACCATTTGTCGATCGAATGGTAAAATGCTAATCTATTCTCAAATTGAGCAGCGAAATTGCAAAAGTATTCGTTTACGTTTGGAGTTGTGTTCGCTCTTTTACGTCATTATGCAAGCGTTGCTTGAAAAGAAATTTGAATAGCGATCGAAAGGCATAAAAAACAGAAGGCAGAAGGAAAAAATGAATTGCGTTTTTCAATGTAGTCAAACAATTCGATTGAGCTCTGACGAGCAGCTGAATTCAAAATACACAAAGAATTTTTTGTAGGGTAAACAATTAGGTTAGAAAAATTTTTTAGAACGCAATCGAGTGTTGCACAATACGAATGAATGTTTCTGGCAAAACCTCAATTGGAAAGCGGCGATATTCGACATATTGAGTGTAACTCACTTTTTTCCTTGCGAGTTTAACTGCACAATGAAAACATTTTCAACAAGAATCCAATTATCTTTAACCACAAATGGTCTCTTCCTTTGCTTAAAGCAACTACATGAAAAGCATAAATATGAATTTCGATTTGACCTCGCTTCCACTTAATTTTAAAAACGCAACGTTTATGCTTTCTAACATACGCATTTAACCACTTACATGTTTTACAGATGCGCTTGTGTATCTGCTCCAAACATCAACAATTTCTTAACATTGAGAAAATTGTTTAGAAAATCGATAGTTTAAAGCGCAAAATTTCATTTTTGCAATATTCTTTGGCTTTCAGACTTTATAATTTTTTTTTCACATCGACAGAATACATTTTTAATTTGCTTTAAAATAATGGTTTAACATAAAAAATTAAATACTTTTCTTCAAGATTCTCAACTCAATTTTTTACTATTAAAAGAAACAAAAGCTATTGGAGTAGCCAATCATTTTGTAAAAATCCATAAAAATCTAAAAATATATGCAGACTTATAAAACGTTCAAAAATTTATTCAGTTAAAAAACAAATAGAAATTCGTCTTCAATATTGTGAGAAACGATTAAAAAATTTCTAAAACTCAAAAAAAAAAATCAAATGAGATCATTAAGAATTTTAGAAAAATTAAAGACTTCGAAGCAGGCTATGAAAACAAGCCAAAGTGTTTGATTAAAAAAGAATAGACATAAAAAAATATAAAAAGTTGATTTTTTAAAAATTTATGAGCATATGAACTTAGAGAAGTTTTGATTTTAAATCATTTGCCAGATTATGTTGATTTTTTTTTGTATTTTTCTAACAAGAACTTTGGACGAAAGAACTTCAGAGGTTTAAAACTAACGTTAACTTTATTACCCTACAAGAACGTAAAAATTAATCTTCTATCTTTTATTTTGCCAGCTGAAACTTAAATGATCGGAAACCCCTTCTCTCTTTACATAACTTACCTTAATATTTTTTTATTTGACTTGAAATCACATTTTGCAATAGTTTAAAATGTGAATCTTTCTTTCTCTAGCGTGATAACAAAACGAACAGGAACTTCTGCAAAACAAAGAGTGCCCGTTAGGGTTAAATAATATGCTGTTCCGGAGTATTTAAATTCAAAGTTTTAGTCAATTTTTTATGTCTTATGAATATATTTATAAAGTTTTTAGTTAAAGAAGCTCTTATGAAGTATATTTTCTGTCAAGAAATATAAGAGAACGCACTTTGCACAAATATTAACGTATAAATTAAACTTGGATGATGAAAAGTGATGTCTAATGTTGTCGGCTAAAATGCTCTCTTCGAATGCCAAATAAATTTAAATAAAGGCTCGCAATATCACATTTTTTCCTTCCCATTTAAATATGTTGTTCAAAACCAACTCGCAAAAAGACAAAATAGTAGCTTGAAAAGCATAACAATTTACTCAAATTTCCGTGAAAAATTAAGTAAAAGCGAACTCATTCAACACTTTATTGTTAATTTTAAAATTTTCTGCTCAATTTTACTCGTTCTAAATTTTTCTCTTATCATAAAAAATTTCATTTAAATAAATGAGAGAATAAAATGTCATTAAGTTTGAATAAGAACAATTCAATTAAAAACTTGTTCAAATTTTCGAAGTTAATTACTCCTTAAAAAACATCGAAACATTATCACATTTTAAATAAACGATCATTGCGTCTCAAGCTGCGATTCAAAAAACAAAATTTTTAGGAATGTGTTTTTTTAACAAGCCAAATTTATGGATTGAAAAATAGTTCATTTCGCTAATTTTGATCAAATCGAAAAGTTTATTCGAATTTAAAAACTTTGACACCTACCTTGTTTGATAATTAAAAGAAATAATTATCGGGTGGAACTTTATGTTTTTAATATTTAAAATATTTTATTCAAGTGCTGAAAATTTACTCGAATTTGAGTCAAAAAGTTTCATTGATTTGTACTAATAAAAAATATTTTTGACTATTTCAATTGGAGAATATTATTCAATGAAATGATTTATACATTCAAATGGTAATGGCTTTTATGATAGTAACCTTTGCATTAGGGTATTCATGGAGAATAATTTTTAAGAAAAGATATTGACATAGATTTTCAAAGACAAAAATATTTAGAATCTTCTTCAGGCTTTAGAGAATCAAGCAACTTCTTTTTCTCACCTCCTTAAACAAAACAAGCACCGCTAATAGACTAAATCATAGAAAATATAGCAAAAATCAAATTTTAATGAAGTAAAAACAATGGACAAAATCGGTATTGACACATTCACTACATCAAAATTTTTATCTAATGAATTAATAACTTGATTGTTAAAGAACTATTAAATTCATTGTTCGTAATTCTTTCATTTTCGAGTGAAATTTGAGGTTCTTTGATTGGGAACGTAACAAAAATGTTGAGCATTACACTTATCGAAAAGTTCTTTTCTTTTAGCCATGATTTCAAAAATTGAAGAATTAAAATTGTTTTGAACGAAATGATTTGTTTCGAAAAACTTCACTTTGTTTGAAGGTTTGAATCGATCGCGAGAAGAGATCAATTTAGGAAATGTTGTGAAAATTGTGAATAGATTACAAAGCGAAGCTTTCAAACTGAAAAGATTGAATCATTAATGGAAAGCGGCTCGAGTGAACAGGCTTGATTTCGAATATTTCGACTCTGGGCACTTCACTATTCGATCGGTGGTTTTCGTTGCTTCATTTATAAGAAAAGATCACTGTAAGGTAAAAGTAAGGAAAATTTTTTATTTTAAATTTTCTTTGCTTTCGTTCGAAAAGTGGCTCAAAGGCACAAAGAGTGTAAAGACTCCGTATTTAGCGAAGAGTGCAGACATTCGCTGTATTTTAGTTGTGATGATAAAAGAAAACAAGTCTTCTTCGCTCCATCGTTTCCCGAAGCAAATTCAAACAAAACGAGAAAGTTTTACTTTATTGGCTCAAAAGCCTGCAGGCACTTAAGGGCGAAAAAACTTTTCTCTCTCTCTCTCTCTCCTCTCTCTCGCATCTCCCAAATTTTCTTTTCTTCCTACTTTTCTCTAAATTTATTTGTTAAAAAAATTGTTTGTAGAATTTTCTATGATACTTTAATTCGAGCCTTTGGCTACGCATACCCTTAGAGCACTTTCATTTCATTTTCCTGCTTTAATTAAAAAACTTTTTTGTTAGTCAAAAAGTTTGTGCATGACTGTAATGTGTACGAGAGAGTGAACGCAACAATTGTAAACTAAGAAAACTTTCTCAGTGCATCTCGCCGAGAGCCGAGAGCGTAGCGCAAAAGGCATCTATAGCTGAATGTCGAGAAGCAGTTATTCAAAAAAGCAGCGAAGAAGCGAAAAGAAATCCGCGAAATTATGACTCGCATAACTCGTCTCTTGTCGCAAGTCCACAGAAAACTGCGGTGTTTCCGATTTTCAAGTACTCACTCGCTTTATTCGCAAAACTCTTCTCTTCCCTATCTTCGCCGTGGGCGCTATATTGACGAAGCTCCCTGCAAGCAAGCAGTTTCACACATACATATTATGTCGTGTACACATTTGTAATTGAATCTCGAGAATAATGCATCACTCGAATGCAAGGCTGCAATATCTGATTAGAGTATTGTGTAAATTGTGCTTCGATGTGTGTGTTTGTTGAATTGTAAGCGTTGAAAAACTTGTGAATACTAGCGAATTGTCCGCAGTAAAGAAATCGCAACGAATTCTTTTCTGCAAAATTATCGAATCGACATCGAATCGAGCGTTTTTGCACATAAACTATGTACACAAGCGAAGTCAATTCATAAGCCATTCAATAAATGTAAATGCCTGGAAGCGATCTAATGCTTCATTTCTTGTTTCGCCGAATAGCAGCAGCGATGTTCGAACCACAACCCTTTTTCATAACCTAAAGACAGAGATAGAGAGACAAACATACGCGTGTGGGTATCGACCAGAATTCGCGATTTTTCCATCACTCAATGCTTTAAATTTTTAACCGAGAATGTGCAGGTAAAAGCAGCAAAAGTTGCGCCCTGAAAGAATACTGATTGCAATGTTGTCATTATAAATGGAAGTTTTTAAATTAACAATTTATTTTGTTGCGCTCGCAGACAGTTGCATTAAAAGCGCACGCAGATCAAAAAGCTTTCGACGAGTGATTTCAAAATTTGTTTTCGAAGATAAAGCGATATGCAAAAATAGTGTCAAGGTTTAAGGTGCGAACAATATCTTTTGCGATTACTTTCGAGCTTCTGTAACAGTTGAATATATTTGCACTCAGCGAACGCGTGCTTTGCCCGAGTACGGCAGCAAACTGCGAAGTGGAAGCAAAACAGCCGCCCAAACGTATGTGGCAATATTAGCACGAATCGACTTCAATTAAAAATCATTTGAAACATTTTCGTAAACGATTTACCCGCGCGGCACACCCGACAATTGATCGCGGCGCGTACGAGTTACAAATGAGTTGCCCGCTGCAAAGGAAAAGTTGAAAGAAGACGAATGGCTCTCGAAAACTATAGTAAGTGTCATTACATTGAAAGAGCAGAATTGAAGTTGAATTCAGTTCGAATCGAGGCTCGTATTTAAATAAGAATTACGCTGGCGGCGAAGATTAAGCAAAGCGCTTTATCTTATTTATGGGCGAAAAGGGGCAAAGTAAGGGTGTAAACCTCTAATAGTTTTTATTGTTCATTTTTCTTTATTTCTGCGCGTTTTCAGTGTTATTTTTCTGCTAAAGGTAAGTCGAAACGAGAAGCGAAGACAAATATAAATTACTCCTGTGACCACAATAACCAATTCGATGCATTTTACTTCGGTGGAATGCGCGCCTCGAGATTGAACATATCAGGGAAGGGCTGACTTACCAGTCAGTACATTTGCGCTCCTCGACCAACTCCTCCTCGCCCGCGGGCTCACCCGGCTTCATTTTGGCGCCTTTAGTAAAATTAAATTTTAAATTTTGCCAAAATTTAAAAGCGTATCGTTTCGCATTATTAATTGAGACTTCAGCTGAATGCAATTTTAATAAACAGCATTTCAATGAAAATAATAATAGAGGCGATTATGATTAGACTTTGCGCTCGCGAAACGCATCGAGAATAAATCATAATTCATTATTTTTGACACGATCATTGAAGGGTTTGTGACAACTCGAACGCTGGGTGTTCATTTCTGCTTTGAGAGCGAATTATTCACCTTTACTTTAGAGATTACATAATACAAGAATATTTCGTTAGCGAGCTCTGCTTGAACGAGTGTACGACAAATACAAAGCTAAATTTCAACATCACTTTAATTGACATAAAAATTAAATTAAATCACGAATTCAGTGGGATAGAGTAAATATTGACAGAAGCAGTGACCTTTTGCTTGGTTACACTTAATTAGTACAGCTGAGGGCAGAAAAATCATTCTTATCACCATTTAATGGGGGTAACACGATGCTCACACCATAGTGCTTGCCCCACCAGCTGTTGAAAGTAGCGAAATTTTCTGTCCTAAGCTGTACTATTTGGACATAAAAAAGTTTCTTATGCGTAAGGTATATGTCGCTATGAAATGAAACTTTTTTTCTGTCCACTGTAGTACATTAGTGTATATCACAATTTGGCACAAAACAGTACATTTAACGTTCAATATTTATTCACTGGTATTCACTTTTTTGGCAGAAACAGATCATTGCTGCGATCCGTCACTGCGAATGACTTTTACACAGCTCGATCTAAATAAATGATTCTTGCTATTAGCCTTTATTTACAGCGGTATCGAAGCATTGCGCTCATATTGTTCTACGAACGAAAAGATATTCACTGAACTGCTGACCCTCGACTCCACCGCCATTCGACGCCATTATACGGAAAGAGTTGTTTAGAAGTCGAGTGATCGCTTGTAGAGAATTCAGTTTACAATAGCCATTGAGAGGAAACCTAATCACATATTTTGAGTCTTGATTCCAGGCGACTGAACTTCTCGAATCCATAAGTGTTTGGCTGATTTCTGGGAATACTTCCTCGATGAGATTGCGTTCCCCACTGATCATAATTCTTTCGCCGAGATCGGGACAAATATTCAAAGCTAAACACTGAAAATCGCTTTCGTAGTCCCCATTGCCATCATGCGTCGGCGATGACGAACAACAGTCCATGCAATGAGAATAATTACTGCAAGAATGACTCAGATCTGTATGGTTGTTGTAAGAATGTTTTTGCTGTTGTTGGTGGGAATGAGTGTGGTGCATACATTTCCCATTTAGTCCGACGCCACAAGGTGCACCACCGGTGCACGGCATAAAAGCGGCTGCTTTCAACGAGTGTTTTGTGCTGTAATTATGAGGTGTGTTTGTGGTGCAACTGTTCGGTGAGTTACTTCGAGAACACGTATTGACATCACCTTTACTCTTAACGCTCCTCTCTTTCTTCAATTGCTCCAGCAACCTTTGAAAGTGAATTCAGAATTAAGTTAACTTTAATTTGCTATAGTACCTTAACAAAGGTGAAATATCGTAAAATTTAGCTTCTTCATATAAAAGATCAAGTTCGGTGAATGACTCTGGAATGGTTAGCGTATTCGTTCTCAAAAAGTTTAAAATGTGTCGAAACATTTTGCCGTCTCTGTCGATGAAATAATGTTGTTTTAAGCTGTCCAACACGATTGGAATCGAACCATTGAACATTCTCGCGAGTCTCGATTCCGAATGCCTGTTAAACACATTTTACATTGAAATGCGGGATTTAAATGAATCGCATCAATCGCAATTGATACCTTGCTCGCTGCTTTTAATTTATAACAACCATTTACCAAAGTAATTAATTTGATTTCTTAAAGCCGTGTTTAATAGTTGACGATTAATTAAGTTTAACTAGTTGATAATTGTAATTAGTTTGTATAACAGAACGCATTTAATAAACTTTAAAGCATAAATATATTTCATTAATTACGTAATTTAACTGATTATTTTATCTATTTATCAACTTTGAAAGCTTTTTTCACCTCTTAGAGTGAAATAAAATCAAACCTGTTAATTCGAAAAGTTTTATAGATGCCGAAAATTTCTTAATTAACCTGAACAAATTTTGAGTTTACAATTGATTTGTATTGCAGGAAAGTATTTTAAAATTAAAAGATTAAATTTTGAAAAAATGTCATTAACGATAAATTCGTTTATTTAGCACTCAATTTACAAGCTTTCGAACGAGTGATTTACGAACATTTTACGAGTGATAATTCAAAGAAAATTTACTTTCTATGTTGTCTACAATAATTGAATTCATAATCAGACGAATTTTAATCTGAAAAGTTGTTGTTTCATGCTCGCACATCAATTCTGGCATTCAACGAACTTGATTCGCTTTAGCTAAAATTTTTGCGAACAATTTTCATTCTCGATTAAATTAACTTTTACATAAAAATAGTATAGTCAATGAAAAAACGAAATGCGTTGCTTGTCTAGAAAAAGTTTTCCTCTTATCAGCTAAAGTCGCTGCCCAAAAAAATTTATTACATTTCTCACCGTAATCATAGCATTTTTACAACAGTCGAATATGTCGAATCGACAAAATCTTAATGAACAGAAAATGCACCACGAAGTTCCTCATTCTTTTTTCAACAAAGGTTCAGCAATTTTTTTCTACAAAATAATCATTTATTCGTGCAATTGTCGATTGTGCGGCTATCAGATTGAATCGTTTCTGATTGCTAGCCTGAATAGGATGTCTATTTTTTTTTTTTTTTTGCTCATTCTAAAAATGGATGGTAATCAATATTTGATAATCAAGCATTTCACAATTCTGCTTTTCACAAGCTGTAAATGAACAAAAACGGTGGTAAAAAACTAACGAAAAGGTAATGGAGTGATGGAAAATGATTTAACATGCGGATAATTTGTTTTTTGTTTGCCGTGTCAATTTTAAAATTGTTTTTTAACATTCGTGAAGAGAATGAGTTTGATTTACAAATTATTACTAAGAGTCTGTCGAATTGAGAAAGCAAATTATATTTTAAATATTGTTTCTTTAAAGAAAAAAATGTAAAATTTGATAAACTTTGTAGTGTGCAGAGTTAAGCATTAGCCCATTTTTGCGCTTGAATTTTTTTTCCTTTCGTTTTTTTTATCAACAAAATTAACTTTTATGTCAATTCAATCAACTTTTTTGATTTAATTCGGCTCTTTATACAAATAAATGAATTAAACAAATATTATGATGTAAGCTGAAAGTTATTCCTTCAAACTTTTTCGTGTTTCAGTTTTTTGCTCGATAAAAGAAAGTCGAAAAAATTTCAATTTTTAAAGAGACGCCTTTTTCGAAAGCTTAATTGATTGCAGAGATTATTATTGTTTCTAACGAGTTATTGAAGCGACAGATCAGCTTTTTTGAGTGGAGAATTCTCACTTAGAATAAATAATTGCTTCTTCGAGATGAATTAAGAGTTAAATTCGCGAATATTCAGTTGCATTTGATTTTTTCAATGATAATTATTGTTCGCAATCGAATATTTGTTTTAAAATTAAAAATTAATCCTTTTAAAATTATAGTTTGTGATTTGAAATATTGTTAAATAGATGTTTCGTACAAGAATTTAATTATTAATATCAAAATCGATAACCAACTCAAAATGGATTTTAGGAACAGCGATCAAATCTGATAATAGCAGACATAAATTTGCGTGTGCGTTGCATGCGATGATCAAGGAAGTTAATGCTTGGTCAACAGTTAAAATTCATTTCGCTGAAATGTTAACTTTAATCTAAAGTGGAACTGAAATTTACTTATAATGACAATAATTATTTTCTTTACTTGAACTATTCTCTGAAATAACAACGAATGGCGCTTTCTTCAACGAGAAGCGAGAAAATCAATTAAGCTTATTTGTCAGTCAAAACCGAAAACTAAATTGGTCTCGCTCTCTCAACGAATGCATGCAAATTATAAGCAATTTTGGTATTAAATTCGAAAAAAGAAAGCAAATGCTCAGAGCTATGCTAAGATGTTCGTTGATCAAAAAGAGTGAAAAAGACCGCAACCACAAATCATTTTAATAATAACTCACTTGGTTAACGTTTCCAACGACGAGGTGTATATCGTGCCTCCGACATCGATGTGCACAGGTGCTGTGTACCGTGATGCTGCAGCCACACATGGAATACCTGATATTTTATGATTGTAATTTGCGTTCGAAGTTTGAGGGTTAACTCCGCCACTGTTCATCACGGGACTCGACGAGCCTTGGTGTTGACTAAGTTTATCGGAATTTACAGCCACCACTGAGGCAGCAGCAGCTGCGGCCGCGATTGTGTTCATTGTTTTGCTCTCGATCCAAGATCTGTGTAAGAAAACGAATGCTTATCAGTATTGAGGCAGAATTTAAACAAAGCAGGATGAAAGTACCGACTGCTTATATTAAATTTTAACTTTAGTTGAATCTTTATAAACTACAACTTGAAATCCATAGCTTAACGTTTCGAAATATTGAAAATAAAATTTGGTTCAGACAGAAATTGAATTATTCGCAACACGGCAGTTTTTTTATCATTCCGCCTGCCCTAGCAAATTCCTTTCGAAATTCGACGTCCTCTTTGTTTAAAATATCGATCGAGCAGCAAGCACATAACTTCAAGAGCAAAAGAAACAATCGCTGCTTTCAAAGCAACAGCCGTAAACAATTTCAATCATTTCGCTCTTTTCTTTAAGAGGATTGTAAAACATAGCCGCACCTGTAACCACCCACTTGCTGTTTTTCTTCTATTCTCGCTGTCCATCTTTCGTTTCGTTGCGTAACAGATTTAAGCACTTAATTCAATACTGTTTTCTAATTAATAATTGAGTGGCCTTTCGAAGTGTGTCACACAATAGTGGGTTACGCCGTTTCATTCAATTTTCGCTAAAATTGCGTTTGCTTTACAAGTAATTAAATCTGATTTTGCAATGTAGTTAGATTTAATTTGAATAAATTGAATAGCATATAGATGCTGGCAAAAGTTTATTAAATTTTGTTATTTGCATCTGTGCAGTAAAATAAGCGCCAATGTCAAGTTAAATTTAAATGAAGTTTTGCTTTTAGATAAATAAACTTTAGTAAGTCATGAAGTGCTTATCATTGTTAAGAGTAATGAGTGGATTATAAAGTGTTCATAATAAAATTTTTAAATATCAGACCAGAAAAGAGATTTAACATTACAGTGAGAAGGAAGATCGCATGACAGCCTCCAAGAATTGCCTTAAATTTTTAATCTTAAACTCATCAAAAATCAACAAGTTCGAGATGTTCAAATTTTTCTCGAAGAAAAACGGATTCGAAGGGTAACTTTTACTCTCAACAAATTCTCCTCACGAATGGCTTTAATGTGCCACAATCAAACGGACAGAAGCTTTTGTAAGGCGTTTAGATGTGTGAAGACGAGAAATCAATGCCACACAAGTAATTAAAAAACAAGTGAACTGAATACAATTGAATGCATGTTAACCGAAAATTCGTGTTCGATTAAGATAACAAGAGAAAAGATGTTGCGAAACACAGAGAAGTACTGTTGTGGCCGCATTTGCTACTCAAACTTGAACGTTCAATTGATTAGATAGCGTATTAATATGGCCACAATAGTACTATCGTGACAGAAAGTAAAAATTGATATTGATGATTATTTAAAGCGGCGAACACAGATTTGTGACACTAGAAATGATAAGGTATAGTTGCAGCGAGAAAAGGCGAAGCTCTTCAGTGAACAATGAAGAGAAGTGCTTTGAGGTGTGTTGTGCAACAATATGTGACACAACTGCTAATGGCGAAGATGAGCCGAATTTGGTTTTAAACTAGGAAAGCTTTATGAAACGATTGTTTAGTGTACCATCTGTCGATCAGATTGAAGCGATAACCGAGTATCGCGCAATCGAGTGATGTGTAATTAAAATGCGTTATTTAAAGCGCTCGAAGCCGTTGCAGAGCCCGAAGGAGTTCATGTTTCACGCCGCAAATGCCTCGCTTGCGAGCATTTCAAATGGAACTCACTTTTATGGCAAAAGACAATGCAGAAATGAAACAAAAAAAATTAATTCGCATATAGCGATTGTAAAGTTTAAGCAAAGCAAACGTAGAGCGAATGATCAGCGTGCCAACTCAAGTCGCGTTCCGGGTTAAGCTAACCTTGCTTCTCAACTGGGAACTGCAGAGCTTGCGTTTAGCCTATTCAATTTTCAAAATTCTGACTTATATTTACATTGCGGGTGCAAAATTTTCTAACCTCGACAAGCTCGTTGTGCAACGAGAGATCAATTCCGTCAATGCGAACAAAACATTACAAAAATTAGTTGGAAAATTCAGTCCATAGATGACGATAAAAGTAAATCGGGAATTCGTATTCGAGTTTGCATATGCTTTGCATAAATCGATGTCCAAACTGAAGCTCAATAAACATGTTAGCACTCACCTAATATAAATCAACAAACTATGAAAAGATTGAATTTCGTGTAATTTCGAGCGCTATTCGTTGCTATGTTCTTTCGTCTTTATAAATAGAATCGCAATTAAAATTTGCGCACTGTTAAATAGAGACAACACACTGAACGCGTACAGCTCCTGCCAGAATGTTCAGCGATCATTTGCATTAAATACCCCCGTTTTACATGGATAGGATAGCGAAACATTCTTGAAGTAGCTGCACATGAAAAAACGTATTCGCCATATGTCGATCGAACCGCTAGTCTCGGATTAAACAAAACACATTGTTCAATCGACTCGTTTTGCGAGCTTCGAATGAGTGCAGTTCGCACTGAAATCAGTCAATTGTCAAAAATGATGCGTAATTTAGTCGATTAGAAGATTAGAAGAATGAAACGCGATGTGGAGAACTGTTTGAAGAAGAACAATGGCAACAGGCAGCAATCAGCTCGCTTCCTCAACCAATTTCTCCCGCTTTTCGTGTTGCGGTTTCGCAAAGACCTGAACTGAAATGATTTGCCCGATTATCGCCACAGAATGTGGCCATTCGCTGCTCGCTAAGAAAAGCAAGCCGTGCGCTTTGTATTTACTGCAAACGCAGTTTGACAGATGAATTAAGTGCGCGCAGAGACTATTGAGCGCTAACAAAGCTGTTTAATCACAGGCAAATCTAATCAACACATTGGCAGTGATCACGACTTTTCGCTGTTTGGAGCGGACAGCAAAAGCGCACACCTGAGATGGGCGAAGCGTGCTCGTTTCATGCATCGGTCAGAATTAGGCAGCGAATTAAGCATTGCAAGTATGCAAATCGAAGGACAGCGCTTGAGGAGAATCGAGCAAATGCTAAATTGAATAATATTCGAATGCGTTCACTGCAATTAAGGCGAAGCGAGTATTTCGCTAATTGCTTTTGTTTTGCGCTGTGCTTTGTTTTTTGTGCGCCTATTTTTTCAACGCGAGTCGAACGTTGCAATATTATTAGATTAAAGCAGCGTTTTTCAAACGCAACACATTAAGCATTGCACCCGAAACAGAATCGTGACATTTTGCTGCCACTGTAATTTCCATTAAATTACTCTCAATACTTCGGCAGTCGATTAAAACAAACAATTTGCAAGAACGAACGCTGCATTTGCCTGGTAGAAGAACGTGTCTCACAAATCCTTTCTGCAGATCGCATTTATCAAACTTTGGCTCGAAAGCACGTCTTTCGCGCTGTTCTCGCGATACGCGCTCGCAAAAAGCCGCAATTAACGCCTTCGCGAAATCAACAAGAAAGTGACGCAAACGAGTGAGCGATTACCTCGCGAGCGAATACTTTGCCAACTGCCCGAAATCCGGATTCGCTGCGGCCGCAAATGCGGGTGACAAGTCCACAGGCGGAGCCGGCGTCGAGGGACTCAGTCGAGGCTGCTTCACGGCGGTCGGAGACGGCGAGGAAGCGTTGGACAAGCTTCCGGAAGATGCGCCCGATGCGGATGAGGAGGATGCGGAGGAGAGCGATGAGGACACAACAAGCTTAAGGGGCACTGCGGACGAGATGCTGCTCGGCGACGAACTTCTTCTGTTGTGGCGAATCGAGATGGATGCGGGGCCCGACGAGGCGAAAGTGTCGGTTTGTCCGCGCACAGCCATGCGTTCGGACGAGCGAAGTGCTGAGTTCAGTTGAAGACGGACTTCAGTGCGAAAGTGACACTTGCACGGGGAGCGAGTGAAAGACGAGCGCGTCGAGCATAGCTCGCAAAAGTTGCAGCGAACTGTGCGAAAGAAGCTCGAGGCTTCACTTTTCTTCGTTCGCTTCGTGAATGCGACTGAAAGCAACTCTCGTGAATACAGTATTTGAAAGCAGCGTTTGAATGCACTAAACTTCAAAGCATATTCCAATACTAAACTCCCCCTGGTTTTGTGCTTCGCAACACGGGCACAGCTCAAAGCCAGATTCGGTTTAATCGCAGCCCGCGGTTATTTCAGCGAAAAGCTTTCACTGTACAGTTTCGATGCTCGCAACCAACAGAAGGAGACTAAAAGCGTCTTTACAACAGTGCAGATGAAGATGAGGAGAGAGTAGAATCCATGCTTCGCTTCGCCCGCGGGCATTCCAACTAAAATCATACAGCCCGACCTGCAAATTCTCGCATTGACATGGCATCGCTGCGCTCGCATCGTCACTCACTGCATCCGTGCATTAGGCGGCAGCAGCCGCTCGCACAAACATCTGCATGCCGCTGACACCGTTTCGCGTATCGTCTATTGCGCTCGTTAGGCTCTAGCACTCGCCGCTAGAAACGGCACGAGCAGCATCCGAACCACTCTTTACCTATTTCTGTTTTCTCATTTCGCTTCTTATCGCGAACTCAGCCCGCGGCCATATTCTGGGGGCTAACCAAGGCCAATATTAGAAATGCTGTGTTTAGGCGTTTGCCTGTATTTTTAACGATGATCCAAGCGAGAGGTACGAAGCGGCGTGAATCGAATGCCCGTCGGGTGCGAGGGCTGGGCTCGATTGGATTGGTGCGATATTCGAGTGCACAATCCACCCTTGTAATTGTGCGGCGCTCGTTTCGCATGTGGTGGCGAGCAAAGAGGGCATCTCGCTTACGCGACCTCTTCGCCCAAACATCGGGAAGGGCGAAACCGAGTGAGCGAGCGAGAAGCGGAGCGATGATTTCAAAATTAATACATTTCGTTTGCATTTTGACGAGTGTTTGTTTGCCGAGTTTGCTTTGCAAACGCAACGCGAATATTAACGCTCGCTGCGAAAGCAGTAAAAATATTTTCTGCATTTCAAACACGGCTCGAAAATTTTAATAACGCACCGATTTCGATATCGAAACGCGTCTCGAATACGTCGCGTTTAAATAAACACGTTTTTCTTTGAAAAATCGCGAATGAAAGTGGTCTAAAGTTTAACGAACACACACCTTACACTTGGCTCATTTGCATGCAATTCACTCGCCTCTGCCGCTCGCTATCATCAATGCGCTCGATTCGTGAAAACAAAGGGTGGAGGAAGAAGCGAACCTTTTGTCTCGTAATTCGCATTCACTTTGAGGTGTGTTGTTTTGCTTCGTTTCTTCAGACCAAAAAACAACAAAACACTCGAGTTGTGTGTGCACTTGTGCACACATTAGCATGCCGTGTGTTCATTGAAAATTCAAGTTTTTGATTCGAAAACGCAGCGTAGTTGATGGGCCACGGCTTTTCGAAAGGCTAATGCGGAGTACAAGCGAGTCAAATTAAATAAATCAAACTACTCTCTCTTGTTGCCAGCATCAAATTGAGCGAATAGTAATCGCTGGCGTTTGCAGAGAGAAAAAATTCACTGGCGTAACCTAATTTAATTGCGGTGCATATAAATAACAAGCTTCCATTCTGTGATTGCAAATATTTTTTCTCTCTCCATAACAAATTTAATTTAACTTGTTTCGAAATCAATAAATTAGCATCAATTTAAACTCTTACTTTATTGATTTTGTTTTCTTTCACAGCGCTCGCGATTTTTCACAAACCCGCAGAGTTTGCCGAGAGTTGCCGCGAAAATTGGTTCGAAGTAGGTCAAATAACCTCTTAGACTCTTTTATTATTTTCACGGTCACTGGCCGGTAAATAAGCGGCTTTCTGAGCGCTAAGTTGATAGCTTCTGTGTGTTTTCAGGCAGTTTTTAAATCGTGCTTTCGAAATGATAAAATTTTACTCTGCATTCAACTCTGCAAGATAAGATAAATCAGACGAATTAGCGTTATCATTGTAGATTATAAAAATTTGTGCTAAGCAAAAATGATAAATTGACGTTTTGTTTTGTTTTTGATATTGGCAAGCATTATGGCAAAATGGAGCAAATGAATGCAAAAAAAGTTTATTAACCGCCTACATTTACGTTGATGTGTAGAATTTAAACTTTTCGGAGCTCACTAGCTCTGCATTAAGAAAAATGCAAATTCAAGAGATTGTTAATGTTTTAAATCGATGTTTTTAAGTCAACAATATATTTTCTCCTTAAATCTTATGGAAATAAATGCGTCATGTTTGCAAAAAAAATTCTCATTTAATTTTTTATTCAACTGATTATTTCAACATCTCATTCATGATTCACATTATTTTATTTGCATGAAGCAGAACATTTTTGTCTGAGAAAGTGTTCAGCGCGTATGATCTTGAAAATTAATTTGCTACTCATACGTACAAGCAAAGAAACGCGCTAAAAACTTGAACTTCACATGGATTGCATTTCTCAAACTCACATTTTCAGCTATAATTAAAATGTGCATTTTACACGAAACTAATTTTTCAATTTGTTTTAGCTGCTTTTTCATAATTCATTACTCAAAAATCAATCTCTCTGATTGCATCTCGTAAATTCTAAAAGCATGATTCTTAGCGAGGAAAAATCTGCTTTTGATTTATTCTTTTGTAATCTGACTAAGTAGGAAAAAGTGATTTCAGCGCAGTAAAATCAAATAAAATTAGATATGAAAGAACATTGAAAATTTTAAATTTTAAACAAAAATTAAAACAAAATTTTTTACTTCAAGGCTGCTTTTAAGCAGGAAAACACTTGTTTGTGATGCATTTAGCAAATTCTGTTTGCTTTTTCCTCCACATCTTAAGAATTTTTTATAGTTTTTCAAAATGACAAGCTTTTACTGCGAAAAAGTAGATTAATTAAAATAGTTTAAACATGAATTAGAGTCATAGGCAAAATTCTAAGGTACATGATACTCTGTTAAAAAATAATTAAAACAGGTTGTGCAAAAATAAAGTGACACATTTCTCTTTGACTAATAACTTCTTTAACACTCAATTAAGAAATCTTTGTTTTTCTCTATTTGAGGATCCGCATATTGAGTGTTTTTTGCTAGAATAAAACAATCGACTCTAAATAGTTCGATTGATTCTAAATATTTGGCAAACGAAGAATCTTATATGAGCTGATAACCTCCTCATTTTTAGATAACGATCAAAAAATGTTTCGATGAAACAATTGTATTTGATAGCTTTGTTCTCTTTTTGTGATCAATTGAAAAATGTATCACTCCATTTTTGCACGACCTGTAAATAACAATAAGATAATATGTTATAATTATACAATACACGAAAACGCTCTGTGGAATTATAGCACATCTTAAAAAAATAAATTAACTATATCAAATTTTGCTCTCAAGTTTACAAAAAACCATTCTTTTCCATAGCATTGTGATGTGAATAGATGAGATTCACTGTTCACGTCCCCGTTTTTCACGGTACCATGAGTGAATGTAAATGATGTCGATTCACGGTTTTCACGGTACTCACGGTTCAATCTTATTTTAATTTGTTTTGTCTAATCGTTCCTTAATATAATTTTAACATTTTTTTTGCAATATTTTCTAATTTTTTTCTTTATTTTTAAATTTTACATCCTTAAAACAGTGCAATCGTGATGACCCGCGAGTGAAAGTCACAAAGTCACTGTGAACATGACGTGACATGAATGATTATCCACTCATTAACTGCTCTCTAGTCTTTTCTTTAACAAAATATAATCTGGAATAACATACAAGGAAAGCACTTTTACGGCCCGCTGCTGATTTCAATGACAATTAATTGGTAACGCTTTCATTGAGAGTGCATGAAAAGTTTCATTTTTTACAAGACAGCATACAAGAGATGGTAACTAATTGTATCGAAACTGTTGAAGATTATCTCAAAACGTTAACAATTATAACTTTGATTAATATTTCAACAAGTTCACTCTCGAGTAACTGAAAACAATGTTTTAAATTAGTTTTTATAAAATTTATTCTAAAATCTATAATCTGTATGATAACTCAATGATTAATGTTCACTAGAAACAAATGAAAACGATTAATCTTCGAATTACAAAAAGAAAAATAAATTGCTTATTAAAATTCAAAGTGGAAATATGAATTTGTAATTTATTCATTATAAGAAATGATCGGAAATAGTTTCAAAGCTTTTTTTTATGGGATCTTTTTAAAATAAAGTTTCAAATGAGCAACGAAGGCGCCTACAACTATCGTGCAAATATAGATGAAAAATTTTGCCAATATCCCAATAAATTGAGAATTTTTTTTTGTTTTTTCACTAAAATGGGCGTTTTCATTTCTCTGAAATTTTAAATACAATCTGCGTTAAAAACTCCGATTTTTATTAACTTTCGAGACAAAAACTAAACATTTCGCTGTGAGATATTTTTTTGTTATTAACTTTTTGCAAGAGTTTTTCTTAAAATCTTCATTATTTTACAAAGATTCAATGATAATTTTTGAGAACTTTCATCTGAACTTTTTTTGCAATCCAATTGAATGTAAATTTAATTGTTATCGATCTTTTTCGTAATACTTCTTTGCTCATTTGAAACTGTTTTTTGCAAAACGCTTTAAAATCACTTCAAATCTTTTATTGTTGTAATTACACAATTAAATTTAAAATTTGAATCGGAACTCATAGCGATGATCAAAAATGAGAGATGGCACAAGTTTAAAACTTGATGCAAATTTTTGTGCCCATCAACTGGCCAAATTCCGAGGCACTTTGGCTTATGTTTCGATAACGCATTGTAAGTAATAAAGCAAAGCTAAACTTCCGATTTTCTATCTATTTAACGGAATATCCTGTTAATAACTTCCGTTACAGAATTCAAAACTTTAGACAAATCAAACATTTTTCATTACTTGATACAAACATATTTGAGCGAAAATTTTACTCATTTGAAATCAGTTTTCTGATAAGAATTAACTTTTAAGCAATAAACGAATATTATTTATTGATACTTTCTTATATTTATTTAACATCTATAAATCATTTGTTGCTGCATTCGAACTTCGACAATCAGCATTTAGATTAACTTCATTTATATCAGATTTCAATCGATTTTTTAAAGAAAAGTGGTTTACAATAATTCAATGAATTCATTGCCAAAATGATTGAAAAATGAAAAAATTTTCTCAATATAGATCCCAATACTCGAAGCGGCAGTTTTAAGCAAAATTCTCTCACTTCTTAAAAGTTTACGCTTTCATACATCGCTTTGCCACAGCTTTAGCTTTGATAACAGATCAGACGAGACATCTGTTAGTTTGGAACACAAACTTATTTTTAAACTTGTTAAATCTCATTCGCATTTCAAATTCAAATATTTACTCATTCTCACAAAATCTTTATTATTTAGACTTACACATTACGTCGAATATTCGCTAGATCACGCCGCCAACATATTGACTCAAATCTATGAATTAAATTTCATTCTCGATTCTGAATTGATTTCTTTTGTTAATTAATTTGTTACTTTGATTTGCTTGAAAATTCATGTCCAAACAGATGCATCTGTAGCTGATGTTTTAGTTTTCGGACCTGAATGTTATTTTAATTTTATTTATAGAAATTTAAAAAATTCAAAATTCATTTTTCTTAGATTTTATCGGTTAAATTTGCACGAAATTATTCGTACTGATTAAATTAAAGTTCGAATTGCGTCAAAAATGACGATCAAAAGTCACAACTATTAGAAACTCGGAAAATTCCAAACAATCCGAAACTCCTCGTTGAGAATGAGCTCAACGCAGCTTTGTTCATCCTTTTTAAATTTGATCTACTTTCGAACTCATTGTCTTCTTTAATAAATTATTGTTAAAAACATTTAAGTTTGCAATTACGCTGTTTTTGAAGTATTTATTCTAGATATAAAAAGGTTAATTGAACATTTTGGACTTAAGCACAAACCGAATGCTTTTGATATTTCAAACGCAAAGTCTCAAAATTCACGGCGGGTTTTTTTTCTCAAAGCGCTTGCGGTGCTAAAATTCACAATAAGATTTATTATTAATGATTTTTCTAAGAGCTGGAGCTACAATATACAAACATTGAACACTTACGAAGTTCAAAATAGTCATTTTCGACGGATACTTGTTAGTAAATACTGGCATTTGTACGTTTATATTTTTGATCATTATTGTTGCTTGCATTGTTTCCTTTATAAGCCTATAAAGAAATTACGTTTCGCATCTATCGACTGCCTGACAAAAAAAGAAATGATTTTCATTTTTAATGTTTCCTTTTGAAAATGAACTCTGAATCCAATTATGTCATTTTAATTTATCATTTTGACTCTCATTACCACTTTTTTCAGTTTATTTTGTTGGTTTAACATTGCAGTTAAATGTCAAGACTACTATCTTCTCCTCGCCTAATCAGAGCACATTTTTACCTGAATTATCCCGCGACAAAGTACGATAGCACATTTAAAATCCCACATCAATATGCATTTCATTCCCAAAAGAATTTATTTGTAAGATTTGGTCAAAATCGGTGAGTGCCGCTTAAACTTGTTGATATAGCAATAAAGTGACCGATGAAATGCAAATGAAAGCAAACAATGTGATGAAAAATTCTGTTTCGATTCATGATTGCTTTGATATGTCACACATTTTCGCATTTTAAAATTGATTATTAACTTGTTGAAAGTAAGTAGAAAACTTCCATAGAGTAGAACGTAGAGGATTAGAAATAAATTAACACGTTAGTTGAAATTGAGTTAAATTACTAGCTTTCATTCATTTTTGACTATCATAATTATGATAAAAATGAGTATTTTTGGAGCAAATTTTTTAAAAAGTTTAGCAAATATCTCACTACTCAATTCGATCGATTTTGTGTACATAAATTTTCGTCTCAAGTTATCATACGTTCAAATTTTTACAGCTATTGCATTTTTACTTTAGAGTTTTCATATAAAGTCAATTTTAAAAACTATTTTCATATTGATTTTTCCGTAGATATTTCATATCTATTTCCATAAATATTATTTGATTAATTTTTAAAAATATAATTGCTGAATACTTTATACTGAAAAATAATTCAAATTATTCCAAAACTTTGCAAGTTTTTAATCGCTAAGTGCTCGTTTTTAAAATATTGTTTAAGCCTTTTTGTTTTTTCCATTAACAAAAAGATTTTCATAATAAAACTTTTGTGCAAGTTCAGTTTGGACAAGATTTAATAAAATGGGCGAGAAATTTTTACCAAGATCGGCTCAAAAGCTATGTTATAAAGTTACTCCATTCGTTTTGGTGATGTTATATTGGCTTAAACATAAACTATCTTAAATAAAAATAAATCTTAAATAATAAACTATCAAGTGCAACTGTAGTAAACATTGTTTAAGTGATAGAGCAGACGCCAAAAAAATTTCTCACTCTCTCAATGGTGATTTGTTTACTTAAGGGTACAAAAAGCGACGAAAACAAGTTTCGTTCGCTTAACCTGAGAAATTATTTTGCCGTCTACTGTAAATTCAAAAGAGAAGGTACAGTCGTGGAAACAGTTAAATTTTTCCATAATTTTTTTAAAGAGCGCATCATAAGAAACAACTTTACTTTTGATGAAGTTCAAGATAAAACATGAATGCAAATAAGTGGTAAAAACTGACATAGATTTTTGGATTTTCCCGTTATTATTTCCGAGAGTGTATTTTTGAAATGTGATTTGCAAAATCTGCATCAATTTCTTGTTTGCTATTCGTTTATTTGATTCTTATTTGGTGACCTACTTCTGTCCTAGCGAGGCAGCATTATGTGCAGTTTTTTGATGTTTTTTAAATAAATCACAACTTTTTTGCACAAGTTTGCATTCACATTGTAAGCCATGAGCTGAGATGAAGCTTTCAGCTAAAATTGCTTTCAGCAACAATTTTTTTCTCTTTTTCGAATTGCCGAAAGAGCAAACGAAAATTCAATCTTCGCACACTTTTGTTGCGAAATCAAATTTATTTGCGTCAAAGTTTTAGGTGATGAAAAATTAAGCAACGATTTCTTCTCAGTGATTCGGACAAAGTTTAGCAACAAAGTTCATGGAAAGCTTCTTTATAGAAGCAGTGTTTAAAGCATCATTAGTTTAAAAAGCGTTTAATCAATGCGAAGAATCATTTGCTTTCATACAATTAAATGAAATGATCTTGTCGCTGATTTTTTCGATTTTCTCATTTTTGGAATACTAATTACACGTTTCAGTATTAGCGAAAAACATTCGACATAAACAGTAAAAAAAGTAATTAACGAGCGAAACATTGTGATTACGTCAATAATTTAGGACTGTGCTGTTAGAATAGGAATTCGCTGTATGCAAAGCGACGAGTAAACAGTGAGAATCGATGTGCAGTGGAGATGCAGCTTCGGTGTGCGTGACTTTGTTTTCGCTCTCATTTTTCTTGACGTCAATTCGATTTCGCTCAAAAACTTATTAAAAAATAATTTGATAAACATTGAATTTGCTGCTTCACAAAATATTTTCACGCAAAATTGAAACAATGTTCATATTTTTAGACAATAAATATAATTGTTTCTAAATGCGAAAACACAAATCAATTCGCATTCACGGCACAAATAGATTGTCGCACGATTTTCGCTTCGATTTGCCCAGCAATTTTTGCAGCATTTTTTGCGCAAAACTTGAATGCTTCCTTTTCACAAGAGTCGCGTTTTGGTGCGCCAAAGAGGAAGACGACGAAAACGAACAACTTCTCAGTGTTTCGTTCGAAGCGAGAAGCATCTGTTGCTCTTGCTTCAGTTTGATCTGCTTGCCGATTCCGACCAGCAATTCGTTTATATTGTGATTGATTTCGGCCGATGTTTCGATATATTTTATTTGAAACGCTTCTGCCAGAAACTTGCCTTCGTTGGTGGACACAACTCGTGAGCGAACCAAATCGCTTTTGTTCGCCACCAGAATTATAGCTAACTTACTGAACTTGTTGTAATCGCACGCCATTGCCGAAAGATATTTTCTCACTGCTTCGAAACTTCCTTTGTCCGTCACTGAATACATAAACAAAACAGCAGCAAACTTTTCATTCTGAAAAGAGTTAAGCATTAGTTTTCAAGCACAAACTTATGTAGACACAATAATGCGTTGAATATAATCGTGCTTCGCGTGTTCTCGCTGTTCTCGTAGTTTTTTCGGATCAGTGCGGCAATAGAAAATTCATAAACAGAATTGAGCTCATCATGCCTTTTCTTGTCTCTCATAGAGAGCTTTTAAGTTCTTAGCTATTTTTAAAAAATCATACAACATGTGTATCTAAATTCATTGTAATTCAAGTAAAATATTCATATTAATAATGTTGGATTATTTTCAAATTCAGAGAGGAAATCGGCTCTTGAAATTAAAAATACAGGGTGTACCGTATAAAACCGTACGATTTTAGCACAAAATACATTAAAATCGTACGGTTTTATATGGTACACCCTGTAGAATGATTCTGCGTTTGCTTTGAATAAATGCATAAAAATTTTAGGATTTTGCTTGTAACAATAAGCATTTGGCAAATTGTGAAAATAAATTCAGCTATAGCAGTAGCTAACGTAACTACTGCTACTTTTATGTTAGCAAATATTCAATTTATATTAAATTGAAAGTTGAATAGATTTATTTAGAAAGGTTCATCTAACAATGTAAACATATATTGTTAGACAAGTACACACGTGTCCAATAAAATCTTTTCAGTTCACTTTAAACTTGCTTTAATGCAAAGGAATAGAATGAAAGATTTTATTGGATGTACAATTGTACATTCTTTCTTAATAATTATAGTTAATTAATCTACACCTACTTATTTATTTTATTTCATTATTTTTTAAATTAAGAGAAATAAAACGAAAAAATAAAAAAGCTAAATGAATCCAAAATTAAACTCATAATAACTTTGAAATATGGATAAATAATGTTCGCGGTTTTATATAAGATAACTTTCTTTGAGCTGAAGTTAAATGGTGAGATTGATAAGCAAAAACGTGTCAACTTTTTAACCATACAATGCTCGAGATGCAATTTAGTTTAAAATAAATTTTTAAGCTTTACATAAAGTAGTTTGACTCTGTAGAGTGTTTTCCTTTACTTAGCACGGTCAACACATAAAATTATTTTATTAGATTTTGAATTTTCCCAAAAACGTAAACTAAATAAATAAAACAAAGATTTCTAGAATTGCCTAATTTCAGTATTTTTAAGATTTATTTTGCGAATAATTTCACAAAACTCGCAAAGATATGTGTTCTATCTTTTAATAAACTTGTGAACGCAACCTGTTGAATTATAGGAAGCAGCTCTCAATAAAATTCTCTGTAGATTTCTTGGTCGTTTCGCACAGTTTACAATTATTTAGATTAAAAAAGAATGCGTGAAAAACCTTTAGTATTTATCCACAACATTTATAACAAAAATTTTTTACCATTAAATATATGAAAATAAAATATTTTTATTTACAATTTGTTAATATTCAATTTGTTAAAGTAATTTTATTTTACAAAGTGAAGGATGTTTTTTATAAACTTATTGATTTTAAGTTTGATTCAATTTTATAAACTACAAATTTATTTAATAGGACTCTGCTGAAAGCTAGCTTTCGCTAAATGTAGACTATCCGATTCAAATAAAGAAATTCAAATACAATAATTGAATATTTTTAAATATAAAAATGAAATTTGGTCAAATTTGTAGCCTTTTTGAGTTGATATTAATCACTCAAAATGGGCGTTTTTTTATAATTTAGATTACCTTATCAGATTCCTTTCGCAATTTAGTTTTCTTTTTGTTTAAAATATTGATCAGGTAACAAAATTATAACTTGTTACAGTTTGAATCATCAATATTACGTGAAGTGGTCGCGAACGATGCTCAAGAACTTTGAGCCTGAACGTTTTGAAATTTTAATTTTAATCATTTAAAATATTCTAATGGATTGTGGCTCAAAATGTAGAGCTGGGAAATGGAGTGAAACTCAGTTGAAAAAGAAACTTTATTTTGTGTTAATTTACATTGCTCAAAAAGGGTGTTAGTATTTTGACATTAATACACTATTAAAACAAGTTTGTTGGATCCACTGAATACTACTGAACTGAACTGAGAATTTATTGAAAATCCGCTTACATTTATACTGAAAAATATCTGAAAAATTATCAATTGATAAAAGAAATCAAGTGATTAAAGCTTTTTTACTATGTGGTGAGGAATTACTCGCCACAGGATATTTATACAACGATTTATCGAAGTAAAATATTATGGCGAAAGTATTCTCTTCGGACAAAAAACCGCAATTTTTAGAATTTGTATTCATATTGCGTAAACGGGTATTTTTCATTAATTTTTGATCGAATTTTTTAAGATTATTCTTTTTTATTATCATTAATGGAGTTTTGGTTTTGATCAGCTTTAGATAAGAAGATTCAAGATCTCAAATTTTTTTCAGTTTTTGAGAAAACTACGATTTTGCAAATTTTATTAATATTTATGATTAAACAGAAATAAATTTTCTCGCAAGTGATCGGCTCGAATGAATCAAAGTTATTTCAATTTTTACATCTTTCTTCTATAATAAATTGTTAAAGCCATTTTTATAGGTTATTATACTAGTCAGCTAGATCGCTTCAAACATCGGAACTTTTAAAAAATCACCCTGTATTTTATATCATAAATATTATTCCGATCATATTTCGGATAATTTGCAATGTTTTTCTAAAAGAAAATTAAAAGAATTGAAAGAATTGCTTTTCTCTTGTTGCGTCACTAGCTTAAAAGTAAAATTAACAAACCAATTTATTTAATAAGAAAACGCGTAAAAATTTCGAAGCTTATTAATTACATCAAATACGTAACAAACAAGCC